>JALDNG010000807.1:0-84771 GCA_024349245.1 Neodontobutis hainanensis
TCTTCTGAACAGGGTTGTAGTCAATCATGCTGTTGTAGCGGTACCTGTTTTTGAACGGGATGGCCACTGCTCTCCCCTGGCTGGTTGCAGTGTCATATATGTAGTTGATGGTGGTGTTTGGTGCTGTGTAACTGGCCACAGTGTACAGCTTGCCGCAGATGATAAAGGCATTAGCCACAGAGTTCTTCCTGATGTTGGTCTCCCAGCTCCTCTTCACTTCCAGACTGTGTGGGTCCAGCTGCGAGACCACAATGGCTCCTTTGACCTTGCTAGTAGAGTAGATGGCCCACAGACCCTGTTCGTCCACAGCTAGGTCGATGTCCGTGTAGCCCCCCCAGGAGTAGGGGAACTGACCGTGGAAGCCGGCGTGAGGAAGCTCGTCGGGCTGCAATACTTTCAGAAGACAGCTCGTAACGGATGAGGGTTCTGCTACGACGTCTCTGGTAATACAGAGAGCCTCGGTACATAGTGGCTCCAGTTCCCTCTACTGCGTCTGGCAACAGAAGCACCTGTAACAAGTAAACATGACACATGCCTTTACCATTCTAGTCTGTCAAGGTTCAATCAGTGCATATTAAGGATGTGGTACCTACTTTGGAAGGAAACCCTTTGGAGAGTTGCTCCATGTCGTCATACCCAAACAGCTGTCTTATTTCAGACCCAACTGTGTCAATTCTCCAAACCATGTTGGAGCCATAAGGAGACACTCCCTCTGGGTCTTGCATCCAAACACCATATTTACCCACAATATTATCTGCCTTTCTGTGAGTGACAGGCTCAGACACTGAAATTAGCTCCCCACAACCTGACAGGAGTAGAAAATAAAATATTATGCACCACTTAACGATATATTTTATTTTTGGCTAAATTAATGGAATATACATAACATTAGTTATAAATTTGAGAAATATAAGAAAATTAACAATATTATAGAGGTTATAAAATGCCTGACATAAAGCTTGATAAATATCTGACTGTGTTGTGGATCTTTGACAACCTCAAAGATACACTAGACTGATAGAAAAAAGACACATTAACTTTAAAAGAACTCTTTAAACTACCCTTTTAAATATAAGACTCTGTGTGCCCAGGTGGGAGAACAATAGGAAAACTATGACAGGTGCAGTTTTTATTGTTAAAAAGATACACTTGACATTGTGACACAACTGCATGTTGGGGCACAATCTGAGAGCTGGTGAGGACGATGTGGTCATCATTTGTCATCATAACGGCCGACAGAGTGTCTCAAGATCTTGACATCTCTGTTAACACCGCGTCGCCATTGTCAAAGCTGCAACTGTGCTACTACAACTCATCTGTGGCAGAAGCTTTCTTAACGGGGAAAACGAGAAGACATGCTATATATTTACGGCTTCCTAAAATACATCATCGCTCTACGTGTCCAGGATGTAGCACTGGATTGAGTGGCATGATAAAAGAGATGTCTTAAAAATATCCATGTAGCCTGATCAGAGATTAAATGACCACATGTGTTAAATGCATGAATAATGTGACAATCACACCTGCTCAGAGCAATATGTGTGGATGGTTTTACAATTACTGTTGTATTTTGTTACAGGTACTTTACTTTTACATTCACACCTGTAATGGATGCTTTCATAGCTATGTTCTGCCATGAGCAACCCAAATTCTGCAGTATTAATAGCTGTATTTGCTTTGATGCTTTCAGTCCAGGAGGGGGGGCAAGTGTCAGGTTTGTCAGGTCAGGTGGACACCATGGGAGGGAGGGAGCAGCACTGGTTTGGTTTTAAAAGATTGTGTCACTGTTTTGAATGTTTTTTCTACTTAACTACAAATGTGTTATCATCTTGTGGGAGCATTTATAGATGGTTGCTATAAAACCTTTCATCCTATTAAGATATCAAACTACCAACCTGTGTTGTCCTCAGAGCCATCAGGGGCAGGAACCTCAGTCACTTCAGCCTTTAGTTCCTGAAAACCCGGAGATTCATATGACCATGCAGAGTCTGGGACAGAGACATGGTTAAGGTCAAAGCCTACACATTCCCTTAATAAAATGAAGACAGCTACAAGTGTGAGAGAGCATTTGTGGATCTAGTCTCACCTCGCAGACTGCTGCTGTCTCCCTGCCTGTTCGGCCTGGTCATCAGGTGGGACACAGAACTGGACCCTAAAAAGACAAAAATGACACAAAGGGCTTGCGTTTGTGTTCTCGATGACGGTGGCATTAGCAACAGCGGGGAATGTGGCCGCTGGAAAACAAACACCCCTAAATAAATTCCCAGCTGCCCCGGAGTCAGACTGTCGGAAGATTGGATCGAGAGTAACACACACACGGCACCACGACACATTCTGACCATGGCTTTCAGAAATCTTTCACTTGCAGTTTGTACTTTACTCCCAAACCTGTCCTCACGTTCTCATTTGGCTTTTTCAAAAAAACATTTGTCAAAGTAATGACACTAGTCCCATTTGAAATGAATTTGACATATTTGGTCTTAAGAATTTAAATGTCTAACAAAGTCTGTGCAGTGTAAAACTCTGCAGGGCAATACAGGAGATAGACGGTGCTTCTGGTTGGTGTGGTGCCTCCTCACGAGCACAGAAGCATAATGACGCCTAATGATGGACAAAACACAATATACTTGCAGCTGGAAGTCAATGTTGATAAAGAGTACCAGAAACCAGTGTCAAACCAAAGCAGTTATTTAAAGCTCTGTCCAACAAACAAACAGGCAGCAGTGTTTTTAGAGTTCCAACAGGTTTAATGTCTTACCCTTTACTACACACAGGTCCCATGAGAGACCGACATTCATCATCATTACAGGTAAACAGCCACATTCTTCGGGCTGTGTGTGAGCCGTATGTTCATGCAGTTTTGTTTCGGACGTCGATGAGCCACTCATAATTTCCCACAGGATTCTTACCGGACTGCAGCCTAATTGAGTTATCTTACATCTTTATTTGGGCCCACAGTTTTTTGGCCAAAACATCATGTAGTCATCAGAACACATGTCACGGCAGGGTCCCACATGTGTTTCGCTCAGCTTTTATTGCAGCTTCAGTTTTGCAAATTACTGATCCAGGAAGAATCCAGTAAATGTTTTTCTAATAAAGACTAAAACCCAAATACTGGCCATGTGCCCTCTGTGGGATTTGCAGAAACTAAACAGTAAAACAGGTGACTACAAAAGGTAAACAAGAAAATATTTCCTATAATTTGGAGAAAAGGAGATGGGGTTTCCTGTTGTTCGTGCTCTGAGAGGGATGGTGTGTGAATAGACCAACGCAGCCTCAATTCAGCGGGTGTTTGCCCACTACAAAAACAGAATTCCATCCTCACCTGTGTGGCCTTCTAACCTCTAGAGCAGGGGTGCCTGGGGCCCTGGGGCCAAAACTGGCCCAGCAAAGGTTTGGATTCGGCCCGCCAATGATTGTTATGTTTTGCATCTGAAACCGAGTTATTTATTCAGCAAAAATGGTCAAACATACTTAACTATTTGTAATGGCCTTTTGCATTAATGAGGAGCCTTTGGGTTTATATATCCCAGAAACAACCTAGTGTCTTCACTGTTGGTGCTCACATTAACTTAACTAAAAACAAGACAATTCAGGACGGTTTGTGCATGTGTGCACATCTCCACACTTTTTAAGTCCACAACTAGTCTAATTTCTGTAAGGTCTGGGTTAAACAGACTAAGTTTGAGGGGCTCCAATTAGCCTTGTCAGGACAAAATTAAGTATTTCTTTCAATTAAATGCAAAAGATTATTTTGTTTGGCCCGTGGCCCACTCCTGATCTAGGGGGATAATGTTTTCACCCCCTAGCCCCCACCTGACCAACACTGATCCACCAGGGTTTTCTGTGCCTGCCTGGCGTCATCAGAAAGCCCCGAGATGAGAGCCATGCACCGAGACCTCCACTTCCATTGCGTGCTTCACATTTCACCTCCCTCCCTTTTCCCCCATGGGCTATTCGCACCCTTCTCGCCATGCAGAGGGAAACACCGCTCATAAAGAAAGCAGGGTCTACAAATAAATACTGAGCCAGTCCTCTCTGGCCTAAATGCAGGCAGGAAGCAAGGGCATTAACCCTGAACTAAGTGTCTAAGCAGACTTGTGGGGCAATCAAAACACACTCTTTAGCCACACACAAACATGGCTTAGGCTTGAATGATGCAAGCACAGATTATCGGCCTTGTCTTGCCTGGACCATCGTTGCACCAGGGGGAATCTAAGCTTTTCCAGACACAAATATACCACTGCACTCTTTATATGTGCATGGCATTTCACAAATGGCATTTCTGTGTCGTCACTTTTCTGTTCTCTTTAACCCATTATTGTTCAGTGCCCAAACTCAAGAACAGCCTGTCTGCATGCGCCTATATGGCAGATGAAACTGGACAAAGTTGAATGAGACTAGAGTTTTTCAACATCAGGGACAAGTTCACTGTGAGGAGGGTATGTATTTTCAATTCTGGCATTTTCCTTCCCTAGACTCGGCCTACTCCATCTTTAAATAGAATAAAACATGCAGAGGTCTCATATGCGGCTATATCTGGAAACATGCTGACAGATGCCTAAATGTTTTTCTCTATAAATGTCATAAAGATCTGAACTGTGGCGATAGCTGTCAATGTGCGCCATACTTCTGGGTGTATCTCTTACCTCCCGTGGGTCTCCTCAGGCTGCTGTCCTGCAGGGGGCTGGGTGGCACTATGGGGGTCTGCGGAGGATAGGGTCGGCTCCTCAGCCTCTCAGTCTCCCGTCTCATCTCTTCCAGTCTGCTCTGAAGCCCCTCCAGCTCCCTCTCCAGGCGCGCCTTCTCGGCTTGGAGCAGGTTCCTCTCGCCTATGACCCTGTTCAGAGACCCTTGAAGCTCGGGCTGGGCTTTGGCTTCAGACCCTTGAGGGGCATTAATGTCCCCTCCACTTAGCCGGGCCACAAGGACCTCCAGCAGGCTGAGTCTAGCCTTCAGGCCCTCCACTTCAGGGCCTGCGTTCTGTGGGCAGCTGGTCTCAGTGGGGCTGGGGACAGTGAAGGTGTACTGGCATCTGCCATTTCGGTCATTGCCCCTCCACAGAGCAGCTCTGTCCTGGGCCTCACCTCGCACAAGAAGACCACAAACACACAACGTGAGAAGAAGAAACATCTTGCAAGCAAAAAGATAAACGCTCTAAAAGTTGCGTCTTTTGGTTTAGTACTTCTATGTCCCTCTTGTTTTTCTCTTCCTTGGACAGGTCTGTAACTCTGAGCTCTCCCCCAAACAGCTCACAGATATTTATACAATCTGGAGGGGACGGAGGAGAGGAGAGGAGAGGTGAATGGGAAGGAGGGAGGGGGGGGAGAATAGTGCAGTGCAGGGGAGGGTCAGAAAGTGAGAATGGGAAAAAAAAGTGATGATACTTCATATGTTTGAGGACAAAAACATCCCATGTCCCTTTAGGTTAGTTTGAGTGGCTCTGCTTTTCTGCAAAGCTGTTCTTTAACACAAGAATGCAGCATGACTGCTTCTTGTCATGTTTTAAGCATCACCCTCCATGATGTTCAGAATTTATCTGCCAAACCTGAGTCCTCTGACATTGCTGCCGGTCGTCTGTCTCCAGCAGCAGTGACGGGCAAGCGGCCCTGGTTGGATTCGATTACCTCTGGAGAACCCGGATCCACTTTAATGTTGGTCGGGGCCAGAAGGTGACGCAAGCAGCTGATATGAAGGGCCTTTATGAGGTGTCGAGGTGCCTGACAGCGGGATGCCTGACGTAGAGTGCATAACTTTAGCTCAGTCTAAGTGTGTTTTGAACAGAAATTGTGTGAACTGCAAGCCTCATGTCTTTTTTTCAAACAGGCTTTAATAGAACCTGATATAAAGCTGTGGATTTGTAGTAATCTACCACTAGTTCTACCACTTGTCTCTTTGCGTCACACAATATCACAAACATTTTCATCCTATGTCTCTGGGGCTTGCTTTATACCATATCTGACTTTGAGACCGGATGAACTAAAGTACACGTGCACGCAGGGAGGTGTGCCTTCCAAAATAAACAATACTTACTTTTCCTTGTATCCTGCCATTTTTTTTGGTTTGGGTTCATCTCCCCTTGTTTGCTTTCCTCTCACCCCTAAATCATCCTCTGACCCACATCTTGCATCCCAAGGAGGTCAGAGGGCAGTAGGTGGTCTGACTGTAGGTGGATGCTTGCTGTCTGTCATCCTTACATGCAGCTCGTTGTACCCAAGACCCCTTCTGATGAATTGTCCAATGTGTGTTTGATTTGCTGTATTTGCAGTTTGGGCAAAGCCTCCAGGAAATGTTTTGCAGATGAGAGGATAAAAGGTGGATGGCAGGACACGTGAAAGAAATAAAAGGCTGAATTGTATAGGTGGGTTTAAAATGACATAAAAACAGGGAGGGAAAGGAAAGTAGAAGCTCCTGGGAAAGTACTAAGAGGTAAACAGTAGAAAAAATACAGGACAATCCATCCATTTGAAGTATATTTTTAAATCTCTACTATTCCAGGCTGCTTTCTATTTCTGGAAATCTACTCTCTACTTCCCATAGTTACTGACACATCCATCAGAGAGGCCATTGGAGAGGGTGTGTGTGTGTGACTGACAAATCCTGGCTGCCATCTTGTTCACTCCTCGTTCTTCAGACTTAATTTTTTTTTTATGTGACTCATAACAACTGCTATGCCCGGAATCTGAAATCATGCATCATGAGCCCGGAAAGAAAGAGTCAAAACATTGTCTGCTGCCAGTGTGGGTGTGCATCCGAGAAAAGGAAAGCATGTAAGTGGAGAAATATCTGGAATAGTGTAACCCTTGATTACTTTACCTTGTGTTGACGGGACAACATCCTGGACGCAGTAAGACTCCAGGCACGTTGTTGGAGAGGCCTGGAAAGAGCTGTAATGTTTTACAACCACTCGTTTAACAAAAGGCTTTACAACCTTTGATTGGATCAGGAATTTTTGGTTGTTCTATTTGTAATACAGTCTTTGTACGCTCTTTATCAACATTTGACAGGAAGTGAGGAGACAGATGCCTGAAACAGACCCTCCTGTTTATCTTCAAAGCTGAAATTGAGCCATCACCCCTGCTGTGTGCACCAGTCATTTGTTCAATATTAGAGCCCCCCCTACATCCCATGGGTCCATTTACTCTGGGGTACGCATGGTAGTCACTATGAGTCTTGAGTCTCACTTCTTATGAGGACAACAGGAGTGGTCTGTCAGAACAATAATGCTTCATAGACTCCAGTCCCTTTAAGTTTAGTGGCATCTCGGGAGTTTACGGTGCCAATAAAAGAGCAGACTATTAAAACGTCCAGGTAATAGGAGATAAAAGGATCTCGCAGGACCTTACAGCGTCTGAACACAACATCTAAAGCAGACGGGTGGCCCTTGACCATTTTAGAATCTTTTCCATCTACCACTTACCCTTTTCTTTTTTCTGTCATTTTACTTTGTCTCATTCCTCTCAAGGAGTCAGCCAGTTGAAACCAGATCACACCAAAGCCTTGCTCTTTAAAATCACTTTAATTCAGAGCAAAAAGAAAAAAAGTATCAGTCTTCCAATGCAATGCCAGAGTATAATACATCATTACAGAATATTTACAGCTAAAATAAATTACATTAAAAAGAATAAAATAACAATGTGGATTTAAATGTATCATACAGACAGAAGGACACCCATGTTTCAAAGCTCACTTTTAAATACCCTCTTCCTTATGTGAATATACTGAAACAGAAATCACTCCGTCTTTAGCTGCAATGGAAAAAAGAACATTCATACTCGATATCTAAACAATTTGACCAAACACATATGCAGCATGAAAGACAGTTTGATGTAACTCGGAGAGGAAGTAGGAGAGCCGTGACTAACCAGGCTCAGAGTACAGGAGGAAGGTGAGAAGTTTAAAGAGTAAAGACTGCCAGAGACATTCATTAACTGGAGTTTGGATTGCTCCTGTACAGTGTATTTTAAAAAGCATGAATTTAGTTGTCAAATAAAGCCAAATAAAGTTACAAGCACTCTATGTTATCTTTCTTCCTTTAACAACAGCAAGTATTGTATATTTTAGGTAAAAAATAATGTTGAAAAGCCTCTGAGCTTTCTACAAAAGGCAGGGAGAAACCTCGGGTGTCTGAATGCCTTGTGTTGGCCTGTAAAAATGTGTCCGTGTTGATAAAATATTCCCCTTAAGGATTCACATTGTGAGGCAGCAGCAGATTCAGACAAAACTTAGAGAACAGTGTGTATCTAATGGAGTTTTTACTCTGGTCAAAGCAAAGTAAGCTCCCTACACGTGATATGTATCATGGAATGAAATCCTTCTCTGACCAGAGGGGTGTTTTTTTTATAAGATTTCCCCCAAGCTCCTTTTCTCTAGTGTACCCTTCCTACAGCCGATAATTAAATCGGGATCAAACAGGACCTAAGCACTGATCTCACAGTGGATTTCTCTTAAAATGTCAACAGTAAGATGTGTATTTGGAGAAGATTCAGGTAAGCCCCTTGAGAATACACGGGCAGGAGGATGTGGAAAGCCAGCTGGTGCCCTCTAGCAGTGTGTGTGTGTGTGTGTGTGTGTGTGTGTGTAGCGGAGGAAGAGAAGTTGCTAGCGATATCGAAGGATCACAGGAACTGTATAAAAAAAAAAAAAAAAAAACACACATAAGACTTAATGATACAAATGTCTTCCAGGGTTATTTTGATTGGACCATTTCCGATACTTACTGATGATAATTAACAGCAGAGCAACCACTACCAAAGCAATAATCATTTTCATCTGCAAAAAATAAAAAGACCCATAACTGATATAGGTTTAACGCATCAGACAAATATGAATGTTTGTACTTGGATGGACACAATCACAGCCTACCTTCATATCTCTCCACCACATCCTCCGGTGCAGCTGTTTGGCTCGGCTACTGAAGGCAGATGCATTGTCTGAAAGGCTCTCTGGATCATCATGCGGGGGTCATGCAGAGGGGAACAAACAAAGAGAAAATGAATAAGTAAACCAACATGCTTGTTATTGTCTCTACTCTGATGTTTTCAACTGAAACACCCTGTCTCGCTGCTGTTCATGTGCTGTTATTATGTGTCACCTTACGTAAGTCCTAAGCCGTCTGCTGCTGAGATCACTCTTACTGAATGAGCAGACCTGTGCGTAACCACAGTAAAGAAAGCGCTTCCACCCTTTTTGTGTCGCGGTATCCTTTTTTCCAAAAAGCTCACCCACATTGCCAACTGTTCCTTGTGCCTTGGTTACTGTTGTTTACTTGCTGTTTACATGTGTTAACAGGAAAGTACCGTGCAGCTCTGTACTCTCTCGGTCCCCTCCTTAACTCTCTGTAGATGTTTCCAGGTCCACATGCCTGTTAACAACCCGGCGCTACTACAAAGAAAAGGGCTCACAGGCTTATGAAAAAAATGCTTGTTAATCGTAAGGAATTTAACTGGTCATCAGCTCGACTGCGAGTGTCAATCACAGCTTTATATGACTCCCATAAAAGGGGAAGTTCTGAAAACGTGCGCATATGGACACACGTGACACATGGACCTGTACACACACAATGACATGCACACGTGCACGTTAATGCTTGCCAGATGTCTATTATTGTCTTGGTTGGACAAGACACATAAAGTAGTTATGTAAAAGTGTGGATGTCAGGAGGAGGTAGACAGAATTGACAAGACACACCTTATCCCTTCTTTAAAACAAAGACTTATCAGAGGCACTGCGTGTGTGAAGTTATAGCTCAACATGTTTCAAACACCTGCTAAAAAAAAAAAGAGAGCGCTCAGACACACACCTGGTAAAAAGTTAAACCTGGACTTAACAATAACACCTTTAAAAGGACACTGGAGTATTTACATGCACGCACCCTTTACTGGTGGGTACTGCTGTTTAAATGCTTGCTTGGCCCATTAACAAAAAATGTGTTTTTACTATAAACTACAATGCTGTATTATGTGAAAATAAAAAAATGTCTCTTGGTTGTAGGTTTGTCTTACTGGCATATTTGTGATAAACATACAAGGGATGTATTTACATTAACTTCAAAATGCCACGACGCTACTTTTAACAAATGTGGCATTAAATTGTTCCCAGAAAACACAGAAAATTTAAACTTAACCTGGTACAGACCATTGTTACACTGCCAAAAGCAGCTGATAAACACTACTTGTAGAGTAGCCTGTTGTTAATGTACAAAAAGACACATGTTAGGTACAAACAAAGTGCCGCCCACCTGATTTGTCCTGCAGGTCATCAAGCCGCCCCTCTCAATCACTTTGGAGATGTTCTCCTGCATTACATCGATCACCTCGTCAACTTGTGATTGCACCCTGAGGACATGAAACATGATCATAAATCCCAGAGAGATCCCGTGTTTTAACTGGCCAGTAAATCTCACTCACAATTTGATTAAGATACGTTATTTTTGCCAAAGACTAATGAGAAGAGAGCTCTCTCAAGGAAAGGAAACATTATAGGTCATATTTTCCAGCAACATGATACTGATGGTTTCAGACAAGCGACTGTTCAAATTAACTCTTGCAATTTATCTTTATTATCTTGAGACTTTCATTTTGCAAATACTAAATTGAGCTTAACACAGAAGTGAGAGCGGCATAGATAGACTGATAAACGCCTGACCTTCAGCGGTGAACCTGAGCTTGTAGAATGAATTGATATTTGCATTAGCTCACAAAAAACAATAACAAAATCAAAAGTATTAAAGGAGCGTGGAGACACAGCTATAGGTGTCTGTGTGTCTCAACAATGACCTGCTCTGTACTTTGGCCATTTCTGACTCATGGTTAATGTGGAAACACATCACTGAAGGTCTGGGATTTCCTGAGAAAGTTGCACAGTGACCTGCACGTGACAGTCTTACACAACCTGCAACTTTTGGTAAACATGGCACAGCACAATTACACAATCACAACACCAAAACCAGACCCTGCTGGCGCTTTTATTTTGAATGAGAAAATGTGTTTGAACTTACTGTTTAAACTTGTCATTCTGAGGTCCAAATCTGGGACCGCTTGGCCCTCTCCTGAAAAAAAAAAGATGTCAGCAAAGCCAATGAACCTCTGGTATGTGTTCACTACAGGCCAGCAGACAAATGTTATTTTTAGTTCTTAATATGTCTGTGTAGCTTACTTACAAAAAGAAATCTTCCTCCTCATCAGAGTCCTCTTCAAGCAGGTTCCTCTGTAAAAGTTAAGTAATAAAAAATATTTTCCTGATTGACATTGACTAGTAATAAGAAAAGTGGTCTCATGGGGCCTGGAAGATAGGACATCATTTATATATAAAAATATATAAGCATAAAGAATATAAGTAAACGTAAAAGCTCCAATGGTTTTACATGTTTAAGAGTCTTGTAAATCCTTGATATCCTTCTTTTTTTGATGCTTCTGACTTTACTGGACACTCTGTGGATTCTTTGTCCTGGTTTTGGTCACAAAATGGTTTAACCATAGAAGACAGAAATGGTTTAACAGACACCATAGAGTCAAATCTCAAGTTTCTATGCCAGTATTTTCCACAGTTAAAAGCGCAAACTATGTTCCGATTAGTTATAAATATTGCTACTGAGAAATATTAAACTGACAAAACCTTCTAGAAAACAGACAGTTGATGGACAAGCCACATTTGCTTACATTTGGACATGGTAACACTAGCTATTATTAAAACGAAATTTCAATTCAAGCTGCATTTTCTCATGTTTCTCTTTGTAGAAATTGGACAAGGATTAAATGTTTAGGTAGACCATTGGCACCTAACCCTTTGTTGTGCCACAGCTGCCTCATAAATGTTATGAAACAATGCTGAGGGAATGGAAGAAAAAGGACTTCTTGGTGGCAATAACACTCTCCTGCAGCTCAGACTCTCTCTCTCCCCTTTTATGATCACGAGGGAGGCTGTTAGCCATTATCAGAGGAGGTAAAGGGAAGGCACGGGAGGTGCAGTTTGTTATGCACAAGTCTCCCTGTGAGCTAAGCTTTGATCCCAATTTAACAAACAACAATCAGGACACCACAATGGAAACACAGGGTTCAGTTAGCAGCAGGATTAGTGGGCAGCAGGAGAAGGTGGATCAGGAAGAGGGATGATCATGTTTGATGAGGACCAGATATTTAGCTGCAGGAGATTCCTCTTCTCACTGTTTTGTGTCTTGCCTTTTGTTTTTTTTTTCATTCATTTTCATTGGTTCGATTAGGTGTTGCGGGTGACTGGAGCCTATCCCAACAACTTTGGTCCATTTTGCAAATGCTTAAGTTTACAAATATAGACTATATTTCTGTGAGGGCTACTGTGCAGCAATATTTCTCTTTCTGAGCTAATTCAGAGTTTTGCATGACACTGCTTCAGTCACTGGTAATGCCTATATCTTACCCTTTCACTGCGAATCGATCCCGTGACCTCATCATCATTCAGATGTCGTTTGAACTTAGGGGGCATGTTTTCTTCAAGCTGCTCCTCCCGATCTGGCTCCCTCTGTAGAAAAAGGAGAAAGTGGAGTTAGCTAGGATTTGTGGCACTGTGTTAAACATTTCACATGGCAGTTTGCAACTTCACATGACTCAAATAAAATTGCTTGAGGTGGAAGTGGATAGTTATGATTTAAACGCAACCAGGCCCAGGAGCTGAACACAAAGCACAAGAGCTTTCACAAATCTGATTAAATACAGATAGTCCAGTCCAAACCCAAAACCTCCTATTACGGATTTTAACCATCCTTTTAAAAAGACTGATTTATTTCATTGTTTATGCTAAGGCTTGTGTTAAATGTTCTCTTGTTTAAACCAAAGGATTAATACCATTGAATCCAGTTCTGGCTGACCCAGGCACTTATTCAGCGTCCTTTAATGGCACTGCTGTTGAAAAGGCCTTTCAGGGGACAGGAGAAGTCAGGAAGCTTCCAGAAAGAAGAGAAGCAAGGAACAGGGTGCTTCCTTTACTGCATGGGATATTGGAAAATGTAGAAAGAGAAAGTCAGAAACCAAGTCTGATGTATTAGAAAAGAAAAGATTTTCCAGAATGCTGTATAAGTGCTATTCTTGAGGAATGGTATTAATGTCAGTTTGTAAGAATGTCAGAAAAAAAATAAAAATAGGACCATAATCACTAAACTCGTGTCTATAAATACACATGGTCTACGTTTGAAGAAGAAAAAAAAGACAAAGCAACGCCACCATTTAGTCATTCAGCTAAATGTATCAATATCTGCAACAATAAACACAATACTATTCTCACAATTACAAGATAGTATATTTAATTGTTTAATTTTTCTTTTTAATGTAGCCCCTTAAGTGTGAGGATTGGTCTTTTTTGCGAGTTTCGATGTATTTATTGCAGTGTTAGTGCCCCATCTGTGTTGTCAGTTGCTCTGAAACACAGCAGACATAGCTAGTCTAGTTAGTTTTAGCAATAAAATTGATATCACAACAACTCAAATATCGCAACTGTAAACTGATGTAAAACCATATGTAAACCATTAAGACTATAGAAATGAATTAGCTAAAGAAGCTGGTTTAAAGAGGCCGATTGATTTATATTTGACCAAGGCTAACTAGCTACCATAGTCCAAATCTTTTGACACTAGGCAGCAATGCTAACATGGCTAACTACCGCTTCGTTTCTCGTTGCTCCGCTTCTAGTTGGTGTTCACACAGGTGGACATGAATCCAGTTTTCTTCGTGTGTTTTTATTTAGATGGCAATAAATACGGGTGAGTGCATTTTAATAAATGTCTGATCGGCGAGACGGGACTGTCATCCTGGATGTAGGCTGCGTTTGTCTTTCCTCCGTCGACATCAGCTGACAGGAAATGAACACAACATCTGAAGATGTTAAATGTTTAAATACATTTGATAGATACTTCTTGTATAATATATTCATTCTATGTATAAAGTTAGTAAATACAATTAGTTTTTGTGTGTATGTGAAATTACAAATATATATATATATATATATATATATATATATATATATATATATATATATATATATATATATATATATATATATATATATATAATTTTTTTTTTATTTGTGTGTTTTGCTTACTAGAGCTGTAGCCAGAGTTTAGAAACTACCGAAGTCCAGGTTTAATTTATTTATTTTTCAAGTTCTAACAGGGATAACTACAAACTGACTACACACTGACAGCCATTTAGCCTCATGAGCCAAACAGCGAAAACATCCCAAAAGAAGTCTTGGCAGGTACACTCGACTTTACAACCGGGTGGTCTGGGGGTCCTCTTCCAGAAATTTTTAACAAAATAAATGTAATTTCCTGAATTTTTAAGCATTTTAGAACATGTTGAAACAGACATACATACTTTCATAAGGGATTCTAGAATTTCATGATGGCATTAACCGCTGCGAAGTTAGATTAAACTGATCTCAGATCGGATACTCGGGTCTGATTGGCTGTGATTTACAGTTTAATCTGTTCAATTAGCTACTGTAATAATGATTAAAAAACTAACAGATAGAGTGAAGACATGTGCTGGACAGAAACGTTAGTGAAGTCTGCGTGTGGACAGACTTCAACCTTAATGAAGAAACTCAATAGGATTTAGCTCCATTTGAGTTAGGGATGTCATGATTACAATTACAAGTTACAATCTATGCCATCATGAGATTCTAGAATCCCTTATGACATCATGAGATTCTAGAATCCCTTATGACATCATCAGATTTTAGAATACTTTATGCCATTATGAGATTCTAGAATCCTTTATGCCATCATAAAAAATCTAGAATTCTTTATGACATCTTGAAACTCTAGAATCCCTTATGGCATACCGCGGTGAAGTTAGAATGACGTTGAACGTTGGATATTCGGCTCCACACTTTCACCGGGAGGTTATGTTGTCTGTGTCCGACTACTGTGTCATGGTTGCGGGGAACTCCTTCTGGATACTCCGCCCTTAGCACGGAGCATTAACGATTAGGGACCGTCAATAAATGACGATCACGGGGAATGAAGTAAATAAATTAATTCAATAACTTTAAGATAAACAAATGTATTTTCTCCAAACCACTTTAAAATAATAGATCTTATCTAGTGGCAACATGCACACCTATCTGTTTTTTTGGATTTTATAATAAATTTTAAATATGGAAAAAATAGATTTATTTCAATAGCTTTCAGGTCATGTGACCTAGTCACTTCAATCCACTTTAAATTATTAGTACTAAGCTAGTAGTATCATGCACGCCTCTTTTTTTCCATTTTTGTCTTCTTTTTGAATTTTACATAAATGTTTATGTACAATAATGTTTTTTAATAGCTTTCAGGTCATGTGAACTAGTCACCAATCCACTTTATAACCATAGTACTAGCATAGTACTAGCATGCACACCTCTTTTTTTTCACTTTTATCTTTTTTTAATTTTTTTTTCAATTTTGTAATTTAAAGAAATATGATTTTTTTAATAGCTTTTAAGTCATGTGACTTAGTCACTTCAAATCACTTTATATTAACAGTACTAACCTCGTAGTACTATGCACACTTCTTTTTTCACTTTTGTCTTTTTTATTTAAATGAATTTTTATTTAAAAACTCTTATCCACTCACCTCAAATACCTTTATCCTTTATTACTAATGTGGCAGAATCACACACACCTCTTTTTTAATTGTGTTTTTTTCTCTTTTTATTTCTCTTTATTAAAATAAAAATAATTCTGCAAGCTCCCTGGGTCTTGTAAATATGCCACTTTAAATCAGAATCAGAATCAGAAAAGGTCTATTGCCATTGTCGGTGAACAAGATTCACAAACTAGGAACTTGCTTTGGTTATAAGGTGCAATATGAAGGGCATGCATAAAAACAAAAATACAAACTTGAATATATACACACAATTTACAGATGTTGGATATGGTGCAAATTTTGCAGTGCAATGGATAGTTTTTGATATTATGTGCTTATTAAAGTGACAAGTGTTATGAAGTGTTAATGAGTCCAATGGCGGAGAGGTAGAAACTGTTCTTATGGCGGGAGGTTCTGGTCCATATGCTCTGCCCGTGGGGAGTGACTCAAATAGTCCATGTCACGAGTGAGAAGGGTCAGCTGTGATCCATCCATTCGTCTTCTACCACTTATCCGTGGCCCGGTCGCGTGGCAAGCAGAGACGCCCAGACTCCCATACTCCCAGAGCACCCCCCACAGGGCGCCACAAGGGACACACTGGGACAAAAACCGCATTGTTCTTCCTGAATCCGAGGTACAACTAATGGTCACATTCTTCTCTCCAGTACCCTGGCTAAGCAAGGAAGTGTGATCCCACTGTAGTTGTAACAGACCCTCCGGTCCCCCTTTTTTTAAAAGAGGGACTACCACCTCGGTCGGCCAGACCAGAGGTACTGTCAATAACCACCATGCAATGTTGCAGAGGCGTATCAGCTAAGACAGCCCCACAACATCCAGAGACTTGAGGTACTCAGGGTGTAGCTCATCCACCCCCGGTGCCTTTCCACCAAGGAGCTTTCCAACTACCTAGGTAACTTAAGCTTGGGTGATGGACGAGTCCACCTCTGAGCCCTCTGCCTCTGCTTCCTCAGTGGAAGATGTGTTGGTGGGGTTGAGGAGATCCTCGAAGTATTCCTTCCACCGCCAAACAATGTTCCCAGTTAAAGTCAGCAGGTCCCCACCTCCACTGTAAACAGTCTTGGCAGGGCACTGCTTCCCCCTCCTGAGGCGCCGGACAATGTGCCAGAATTTCTTTTCTTCGGCCAACCGAAAGTCCTTCTCTTTGGCTCTTTGGCTCACCAAACTCCTCCCAGACCCAAGTTTTAGCCTTCACAACCACCCGGGCTGCAGCCCGCTTGGCCTGGCAGTACCTATCAGCAGCCTCGGCAATCCCAAGAGCCAGCCAGGCTTGATAGGTCTCCTTCTTCATCTTGACGGCTTCCCTTACTTCCGGTGTCCACCAACGGGTTTGGGTGTTACCGCCATGACAGGCACCGGAGACTTTATGGCCACAGCTCCGAGGGGCCACGTTGACAATGGAGGTGGAGAACATGGTCCACTCAGACTCAATGACTCCAGCCTTTCTCGGAATTTGGTCAAAGCTCTGCCCGAGGTGGGAAGTAAAAATCTCTCTGACAGGGGACTCGGTCAAACGTTCTTACAGTACGTTTGAGACTTTTTTTGCCCCTCTCTTCACCCGAGTGTCAAAGACATTTGGCCGAGTCAATAATTACAAAGTCAATAATTAACCTCCGCCTAGGGCCCTTATGTCTAAGTTGACTTTCTGTGCATGTGTTCTCAAATAACTATTTAAAAATCCTTGATTTTGTACATTTTTAAAGAGAAAATAATAATTAAAAAAGACAAACGTAGAAAAAAAGAGGTGTGCATAATACTACTAGGCTAGTACTATTAATTTAAATTATTGAAGTATTGAAATGACTAGGTCACGTGACCTGAAAGCGAATGTTTTTTCAATATATAAAATTAATTATAAAATACAAAAGAACATAAAAGTGAAAAAAAGAGGTGTGCATGTTGCCACTACATTAGATCTCTTATTTAAAGTAGTTTGGCGAAAATACATTTGTTATCTTAAAGCTATTGAATTAATTTATTTACTTAATTCCCCGTGATCGTCATTTATTGACGGTCCCTAAGCTTTAATGCTCCGTGCTAAGGGCGGAGCTTCCAACGTCAATGTAACTTCACCGCGGTATGCCATAAGGGATTCTAGAGTTTCATGATGTCATAAGGGATTCTAGAGTTTCATGATGTCATAAGGGATTCTAGAGTTTCATGATGTCATAAGGGATTCTAGAGTTTCATGATGTCATAAGGGATTCTAGAATCTCATAATGGCATAAAGTATTCTAAAATCTGATTATGTCATAAGGGATTCTAGAATCTCATGATGTCATAAGGGATTCTGGAATCTCATAATGGCATAAAGTATTCTAAAATCTGATTATGTCATAAGGGATTCAAGAGTTTCATGATGTCATAAGGGATTCTGGAATCTCATAATGGCATAAAGTATTCTAAAATCTGATTATGTCATAAGGGATTCTAGAGTTTCATGATGTCATAAGGGATTCTGGAATCTCATAATGGCATAAAGTATTCTAAAATCTGATTATGTCATAAGGGATTCTAGAATCTCATGATGTCATAAGGGATTCTGGAATCTCATAATGGCATAAAGTATTCTAAAATCTGATTATGTCATAAGGGATTCAAGAGTTTCATGATGTCATAAGGGATTCTGGAATCTCATAATGGCATAAAGTATTCTAAAATCTGATTATGTCATAAGGGATTCTAGAATCTCATGATGTCATAAGGGATTCTGGAATCTCATAATGGCATAAAGTATTCTAAAATCTGATTATGTCATAAGGGATTCAAGAGTTTCATGATGTCATAAGGGATTCTGGAATCTCATAATGGCATAAAGTATTCTAAAATCTGATTATGTCATAAGGGATTCTAGAGTTTCATGATGTCATAAGGGATTCTGGAATCTCATAATGGCATAAAGTATTCTAAAATCTGATTATGTCATAAGGGATTCTAGAATCTCATGATGTCATAAGGGATTCTAGAATCTGATGATGGCATAGATTGTAACATCATGACATCCCTAACTCAAATGGAGCTAAATCCTATTGAGTTTCTTCATTAAGGTTGAAGTCTGTCCACACGCAGACTTCACTAACGTTTCTGTCCAGCACATGTCTTCACTCTATCTGTTTTTTAATCATTATTACAGTAGCTCTGACTTCAATCAGACTCGAGTATCCGATCTGAGATCAGTTTGTTGCTGTGTGAGGGACAGAGGAGGGCAAAGGGAGAACAGAGACAAGCAGCGCGAAAGCACAAACAAAACTGAAAGTTAGGTAGCCTAATCGGTGCTACGCATTTGATGATTTTCCACATTTGTACCTGCGTACCAGTTATGTGCACCCCTGTCTACTGTTAAATTTTGTACCATTTAAAAAAGTAGCCTACTAGTTTTCTGTCCCTCGGCTAATATGTTAATTGCACATAAATAAACTGGTTTTCCAATATAAAGTAATATTTTGAGTGGATTTGAATATAGTAATACTAGTGCTGCAAGTATATAATATTTAACCTAAAGCACATTAATTTATTTTTATGGTAAAAATGTACTGAAAGGCCTGAGCCCAATAGAGGGCGGTGTAATGCTTGATCCGGTGTCTCGTGAACATTGACGGCATCAGAAGAAGATACACTTCCGGAGTTCACGAGCCGGGTTTGTAACGACGCAGTTTTTCTGATACTCCCCGAACAGTTTTTTCTGGATAAGGAGTGTTTATAGATTTATGACTACCTGTAAATATCAATATAATTTGTTATTGTAGTAAAGTTATACTAATAATTTGTTGCTAAATGTTGTTGTATCATTTCAGAGTGTCATCTTCCCCTCTCCCCTTTTTCTGTTTAGTTGCTTTTTGACTCGAGGGAGATGCAGACTGCAGGAGGAAACACTCTAAAGCGTCACCCTCTGTTTGGAGGAGCACTGTCAGCTGTCATCCCACACAGTGCCACTGACATCAGCAATTTGAGGGAAATCCCGGACAATCAAGAGGTTTTTGCCCATGCACACACTGACCAGAGCATCATAGTGGAGCTTTTAGAGTACCAAGCTCAGGTAGCTGACCAGGACGCTGCTAGGTTTCACTTTGAGGATATTGCAGGCAGCAATAAAGCTTTGGAGCCAGGTGATTTTCAAGTAACAAATGTAATTCCTCTCCCCAAAACTGAGCTGTCCCTGTCACAATGTAGCTCTGGCTGGTTGTTAACTGGGACCCAATGTGTGTCCAAATTTAATGAAGAAGCAAGGAATACAGTGACACTTCACCTAGGGCTGTTCCGGCTGCCACAGTTCTCCACGGATATTCTGGTCACGTTCAATGACCCACAGAGTATCAACCCTGAGAGCAGCAGTGCCAGTCCAGCAGGAACGCACACAGAGCCGTGGACTGGACTGGACCTCCAACGTTTGCTTCAGTCTCTCACGCTACACGATCCAGGGCTGTTTGGATAATACAACCACACCCAAGGATTACAGTTGGAATAACTCATTCATCAGTTTTCTGATCAAAACAACATTTTTCTTGTTTTGCCTTTGTGCATACATTTTGTGCCAAAACCACTAAACTGTATACATGTAAATTAAAGTCTATTTTTAGACCAAAAGCTTTAGTGCATTTTGTTACTTTATTATGTAGCTGTTGAAATCCAACAAAATCAATCATATTTAAAATTTTTATGACAGGTTTTCAAAAGTAATAAGCAATAAAAATGACATTAAAAATTTCACATGTGAAATGAAACCTGCTGTTTTCAATGTGAGTGTGGTGTAGTCATGAGCTGAAAATTGAGTGTCCATAAGGTCAGCTTTTTCCATTTTTAAAAGACTCGTGGGAAAATAGTTCATTAGCCTGAACTGGAATATTTTTGTGGCTTTATTTGGAGGGTAGAGGTAATGTCTGTTAAAGTAAACTTGAATTTAAACAGATTAATGAGATGGAAAATGACCCTCATCTCTTGTTCTTTTGAAGCTAGAACTTATGTAATGGATGATTTACTTAAAATACACTGTTTTGAACAGATTTTCCAGTCTGCAATAGTAAGACTGTAGGTACATCTTGCCTAACAAATTTGAGGTAGTAGTTTGTCTCCTTAAAGCTACATCAAACCCTCGTTTTCCGGTCCAATCAAATTTAACAATTAAGGTTTCGGAAAATTAAACATTTTTTTTCCTCAGTGATCTTGCAGAAGCACATTCCTCTTTTAACAACAGTTTCCAAACAACAACAGCATGATGTCCCTCTGACACCCTCGCACTTAAATGCTGTGCCAGGTAATTGTTTAGTGCAGACAGAGAGACAGTGTTAATCTAGATTTAATTGTGTTGAATGTGAGAGTGGCTGGGTAGATTTAGATGGCCCGGAAGATCAAGTATGGTGTTATCATTTAAGAATCACTGGCCTAAAATAAAAACTTACCCACATACATCTATCTATGTCTAATGAGAATCTAATTTAATAAGAATCTTTAAAAAATCTCCATATCACAGGAAGCAGCTCTAGGGGCCCACCGACAGTGGGATTCATTCATAGCAATCAATTTTACCACCGGTGAGCTGGGGTTTGACACAGCTGTGTTCTGCTAAAACATGGCTTGCAGATGAATGACACTAACAAAAAAACAAAACAAATACACAGCTCCACAAGCAAGCTTTCTGCATGGATGGACAAATAACTATTTCCTGTCTTGTCTTTCTATGAGCAAATATAAATGGTATATAGTATAAATGGTGTGCATTTATATAGTGCTTTTTTGAACCCTTCTTGGGCTCCCACAGCACTTTACTTCATGCTTCCATTCACACACATTCACATCTAGGGCAGACAGAGAGGCAAACATGAGCAATTATATTATACAGGTAACACACTACATCAGTACATTATAGTGCTATGTGTGCTGTACCTTCTCTGGTTTTACTAAGTTTCTAAATTTTCTGGTGTCACTCACATGCAACCTTTTCAGTCCATCTGGGAGACATCAGTCACAGGTGTATGCATAGTTCCTGCTAAGAGATTTCCAGCTCCCGGTCATTTATTACCCACACTCCCTGTTGTCACTCTTGTGTTGTGCTCAACATCTCTCTTCTCTTTACCTCCCCTATTCTCTTTGGACTGCAGCTTCTCTTCTGTTGCCAACTCCACAATCCTGAGTCCAAACCACAGGTCATCTGTTGCTCTCATCAGTACCTTTTTAGTTTTTTTGGGGACTTTTTCCATTCTATCTTGGTCCGTTCTAAGAAGCCAAAGCTAGGGTTCAAGATCTCACTCTAGAGTATGAAAACAATTTGTGATTGTTTTTTTATTGTATGTATGTATATAACCGTTTGGGAGACAAATATAATACTAGAAGTTCATATAATGATGCTTTAACACTTTTCTAAAGAAAAAACACACACAACTTACTTTAATCACTATTGTGTTTTAATAAAAATACACATCTTAAGCATCATGCTTCTTCTTTTTACACCCAGGAGACGTATTAAATAATTGGGCAAAGTGCTCAGACATGGCAGCCAGTGCCCTGTAGCGGTGAGAAATTGAATTCTTGACTTCTTTAGGCAGTTCAGCATAACTGTAGATGAAAACACAAAACAAACAAAATGTAACCTTTGCAAATTAAACAGTAGAGAAAATTCTCATAACCTTCTATAAATGCTTGAATCAGTGACAAAGTAAGGTGTGCTTGACTCTGAGGACCTCTTGTGGTTGTAGAGTGAATATCAAGGAAAGGCCTTGCTCACGTTTTATCGTATCCATCTGGTTGGAAACATGGATCCCATCCAAAGTCTCTGGGACCTCTGGGTTCCACAATGTGCCCCTAACAATAGTATGATATATTATTAAAAGGACAAATAATCGATCATGGAAGTAGCCAGAAACCGACTCTGACCTCTGTGATTCCTCTGAAGAGCTGCACTTCTTCATCCTTTCCTGGACAGAATGCAAATGTGCACAAAGCCCAAGCAGACTTATCTTCAAAGCCTGCTAGAAGTTTATACAAACCTAGAAAATATTACACAAAGAGCAGAAATGGGCAACTGGTTCGAAGTCTAAACTGTTACGTGTTGATAATTGATTAAATTTACCTTCTGGCTTCAACTTATCAAGAAACCATTTACTGGAAGAAAAAAACTATTTGTAATTAACAGTTACTACTATAATTATTATTTTGAAAAAATTGTGCATGGATAGTGTATTAGACATACATGTAAGGACCTGGCAGTCCCCCCAAAGCCTTAAAGCACAGACAGGTATCCTCCACTATTACAGGTCCGTCAATCTAAAACAAAACATTTACAGCACATGGTTTAATACAGTTGTGTCTGTTGTGTGGCACACCTGGCTGGTGCTGTAGCAGTATTGTTACTATACCTGTTGTGCTGCTTCCTTACATTTCTGTATGGAAATCTCATCTGGCTCCCCTTGGTATTCAGGTACTGGACGTAAAAGTAAATGAATGAATGGAAAGAAACACCTTTAATTAAATAGGTTAATAGTTTTAAACTTACAGTCTATCTTTTTTGAGATAATTTTGTAGGGGAACCTATCTCCGAGGATCTGAATAACCTGAAAAATGTGAACAGCGTAGGATGAGAGAGAAATGCATTAAAATGATTACAATGATTACATGGTGGTTACTGTCTCTAAGTCCCATTCCGTGTAACAAAATCCCATGGATGAAGTTCTAAGATCTGAGCATAAAAGCGCTAATCTGATATTACTATAGTGTTTGATTGTATTATTTGGTTATTACCTCTTCGAGTTTCTTTACATTTCCAGTCACGAAAACCACAGACCTTCCAGCAGGCACAGCCATGATGAAATCTGAAACACACCCGGAAGACTAACGGAGACGGACCAAAACTTCTCCGTACCAGGTCTAAAAAAAACAAAACAAGAAGTATAACTTTAACTTTAAGTAAATTATGCACGTTTTTTAAATAGTAAATAATACAATTTTTTAACTATTGTAAGACGGACATAAAGTAAATAATATATAAATTACAAAACACTCACTGTGAGAGCTCCGCCTACACGAAATCCACCAATCCGTGAGCGGTACTTCCTGAACTCATGTCCGGGCATAAGAGCTCAGCGTGAAGCGACATGTGGAAAAGTGACACGGAACGGACTGGCACATTAAAAAAAATATAACTCGGAGCAATAATAACATCTGAGTAGCACAATGAGCCTGCTTCCTCGCACCGCAGGAGAGTTCAGCTCTGCGGAGTATTGGGAGAGGTTCTTCAAGAAGCGCGGAGAGAAAGCGTTTGAGTGGTATGGAGACTACAACAAACTGTGTGGTGTGCTGCACAAATACATCAAACCGCAAGATAAGGTAAACATGATGATTTGTTGACCATAAACCCAAGTAGGGTAGGTAGATTTTAGTACTAAGCAAATATCTGTTGTGTACATGTTTGTTCATTCTCAGTTAATCAGCCCACTCCTTCATTTTTGTTTTAAATATCTGTAGTCATTAAATGTTCAACTGTTTTCGGATTTTTCAAGAGCCCGTTTTATTTCAGCAATTGAATTAAATTGCATTGTTGTCATACATTAGGCCTACATACTGATCTCAGAATATATTGGTATTTTGATCAGGTTGTGTTGTAATACTGTCTACAGGTGCTCGTGGTTGGTTGTGGTAACTCTGAGCTCAGTGAACAGATGTACGATGTTGGCTACAAACATCTGATCAATATTGACATCAGCGAGACAGTGATAACCCACATGAATCACCGAAATGCTAAGCGCCGACCAGGTCTGAGCTTCCATCAGGTGGATGCTACCAAAACACCATATGAGGATGGGAGCTACCAGGCTGCTTTGGACAAAGGCACCCTGGATGCCATGGCGTCTGAAGAAGAGGGAGCACTGGCCACAAGTATGCTTGCAGAGGTATAATATTTGAACTTAGACTCATACTCATTAGGTAAATTGTCTTTTTTCATAGAGACTATTTCTGTGTCTGCAGGTGAGCCGTGTGTTAAGTGTTGGAGGGCGATATGTCTGTGTGACACTGGCTCAGGAGAGTGTCATTAAGTTAGCTGTGGAGCACTTTGTTAAGCTGGGTTGGGCAGTGAGGCTTCACTGTCTGCAGAACAACAGTGAGACTGAGGAAGACTCTTTTGCTTTACCTGTTTTTGTCCTGATCTGCTCCAAGTTTCACAGCCAATGCCCATGCCTATTCTGGAAATGTGTCTTGGGGAGGAGGTAGCCCCTACTCGGTTTACTCAGGTTTCTGAGTTGTTATCAACTGTGAGAGAGCAACAAGCTTACTCAGTCCTGAGGAAGAAGCTTCGCACAAGCACGGAGGCCACATCAAATGTCTCACTCACTCTTTGCCACTTTAAGACAGGCCTTCCCAGATACACTCTTACAGTACAAGATTGTGCCCCAGGTGCCAAGGTGCCCAAAGCAAACCAGTTTGCTATCTTCATTGGTAAGATTCCGTGTAAAATGTTTTTTTTTTCATTTATTTTGTATTTCACTTACTCTTCTGTATTCTCTCAGTTCCCCAGGGCAGTGAGACATCTTGGCTTTACAGTTCCAGTGAGGGGCAAAGACAGTTAGCAGCCAGTGCTAATTTCCGTCGCCTGGTTATTGTGGCAATGCACCGAAACCAAAATTATGCAGATATGCAGGCAGTCCAGTCAGAACTGTCACCCATGGTAATGGACTTGGCTCCCCCTGGTATGCCCCCTAATCAACAGGTAGATATATTTAATTATCATTTAAAAAAATAAATATAGTCATGTTAAATTATGTTTGTATTCTAAATAAATTCACATTTTCTGTCTCCATTAAGGTGCCATTTTTGTCAGCCACTGGTGACTTAGGTTGGCGTGAGGTGGTAAGCACAGGGGTCAGTGAGCTGAGTGGGGAGTATTGTGTGGAGAACGTTAGAGGAGAAGATGGTGAACTGTATCGACGACTAGTGTTTATTTCTAATACTGCTCTCATCCAATCAGAGAACCGTCTTATCTCACCAAATACAGGTCAGTTCTTTTTTGTACTGTGCTGTAAATATGTATTTTCCATAAGTTGATTTTTAATTTATATCATTATAGCAAGTCATAAGAAAAAGAGCAAAAAGAAAGTCAAGCCAGCAACTTCTTCAACAGCACCCTCCTCCTCTCTGTCAGTTGACAGTGGCTTTCTCTGCTGTGAACACCATAAACTAATGGTTGCTGGTCTTTCCATGCTTGGGGTTAATACACCACAGAAAAAGGGTATGGCAGTAATATACTTAATCATACTGTTTTATGTAGCAACTGTACTAATTTCTTCTTTGCATCTTAGATGATCTGATGTTAGTGCTTCTGATAGGACTAGGTGGTGGAGGCTTGCCTCAGTTTCTCAGAGACTTTGTTCCTGGTGTAATTGTTGAAGTTGTTGAACTGGATCCTGCTGTTTTGGAAGTAGCAAAGGAATGGTTTGGATTCAGACCGGATGATCGTTTGACTGTAACCATTGGAGATGGCCTTGAACGCATTGCTGCCTTGGAAAAGGAAGGTGAGTAATGAAGCAGAACCAAGTAGAGTTTTGGTATCACCACATAAATAATAGTGACAAAGTGTTTTTTGCAGGTCATTGTTTGTTTGATGCCATCATGTTTGATGTAGACAATAAGGATAATACAGTTGGTATGAGCTGTCCTCCTGTTTCATTTGTTGAGGTCTCAGTTCTGCAGAAAGTCTGCAACCTGCTAACTCCAAGAGGTATGTAAATATAATCAGAGTTATTTAATAATGCATTTTTAAAGAAACTATTGCCACTATTAAATCTGTGGAGAAGTTTTTCTTATTTCTTTTCTAATCCTACAGGTGTATTTATTCTGAATCTTGTGTGTCGAGACACACTCCTGAAGAAAAGCCTGCTGGAGCGCTTGAGGTGTATATTTCCTACCATTATCTCTGGAGATATTGAAGGGGAAGTCAACCAAGTATTGCTGTGTTCTAAAGCAGAAAAAAAGATACCAGACACCACCCATATCCTGCAGTATCTTTGCCATGCAGGACAAAATCTGCAGGACACACTGGGCTCTGACAAGACTGGCAGCAATCGCAGTCCACATATAGACATTACAGAGTTGATAAAAGAGATGAAAGTAGTATGAGCATGTGATAAAGTAAAATTATTTAATGAATGTGTCAAATAAGAGTTCATAGATGTTGCAGGACTAAGTGTTGTATAGTATACTATACAAAATCAAAAGTAAAGACAGTTCTCTGCCTATTTGGTGATTCATATTTGTTATTTCAAGATGTCATGCATTAGTAGTGGCACTTTGTGTTTAGTTTCTCTTTCATTTTCTTAGCGTTTCTACTGGAGTGGATAGTGCTTATCCTTCATTGCCAAAGAATGCTGCAGTGTTATTTACAGTAGATGAAATGTACTCACTGGTTTTAGTTGCAGTGTTTATAGGACTCGACTGCAGGGGAGCCCTACCCTTACTAGACGTGTGCCATTTTAAATAGCTTTCAGTTACAGGAGTGACTGCTTGCATGTGTTATACAAGGTACATTTGTAATTGGGTAATAACTTTGTCTATCTTCAGGAAAGGAAAGGGAGACTACCCACCCTGAGTTGATAGTCGTTAGTGCGCATGCGCAGTAGCATTCATTCCGTTAGCTGTCAATGTAGTTTATTTTTGTTCGTAGATAAAACTTAGTAAATACAGCCGCCAAAACAAAAGTTTAAAGTTTGAAGCAACTTATTACTACGAAAGTCTGAACACATCAACAATGCGTACAGTGAGCTCTTCTCCTGGACTTGTTATCTGCGAGTGAATACTTGAGACACTCGGGAAAACCGCGTTCAGATTTACACCTTTAGCTACTCATTTAGGTGACGAAGTCTTTTGGGCGTAAAGTCGGTACTACGAGGACTTCCAAGTGACTTACATAGAGTTTCTTGGCTTCTGTTCTCCAAAGCACGATACTAAGCAGTTCGCAACGTGCTGTAAGTATGTTAGCTATGGTTACGTGGTCCATTAAGTTAGTGTCTAAGTAGAAGGGCTGAAACCGCCCGCGCAGGTATCCGTGTTGCGATGGGCAACCGCGGGATGGAGGAGCTCATCCCGCTGGTCAACCGCCTTCAACATGCCCTGAGCTCAGTGGGCAGTGCGGGGAAGGACTACAGCCTTCATTTGCCGCAGATAGCTGTGGTGGGAGCCCAGAGTGCAGGGAAAAGCTCGGTCTTGGAAAACTTTGTCGGCAGGTAAGCTACAGTGAGGCTAAAATGTGCATGGCCAAGTAATAAACAGCAGTAACAAATATTAGAGAGGTAGTTAGTATATAGATCTACACTTTTTTATAGACGCCAACAAGGGGTCTAAGTGTCTTTTAATAACAGGGTGATGTCATATGACAGAACACAGAACAGTGGATAGTATTATGCAATGACAACATGCATCTATTACAATGTTTAATTTACTGAAATATAAAAAAATATTGTAGGCTGTTTATTACTTTTGGGCAGGTTCACATTAATACATTCTTTATGATCTATTAAATAAATTACAGACAACTTTCAAATCAGTGACTCCCTCTATCATGAAACGCAATAGTTGCTACCCAGTTCCACAAAATAGGCTTCAGGTTTTGAGTACTGGCTGCCAGTGATGACAGGGTCTGTATGACAGTACCCAGGGGCCAGGGGCCAGGGCAGTGCTAATCTCAATAACCTGCTGACAGCAGGCACTGCGTGAACTAAAATGTGCTCAAGGTCATTCACTCAAAGAAATCTTCTCTATGTATTGCTGTAACTTAACAGGGTGTAAAAGTTATTTAGTTATTGTATTGTTTGCATTTTTAAGTTTAAATATTTCTGTGGTTAAATATTAAAAGACAATAGTGTTGTATGTCTTTGGTGCCTCATAGCACTTCCATCCTGTTAGAAAGGAATGCTGGTGAATAAGGCAGTAGTTTCTTCTATCTTTTCTGAGAAGCAAGGCCTTCAGGCAAAGGCTATTATTTTCAACATTTGAACTGGGTTCTGTTGTGTGTAGTTTATTATCCTGCTTATGGTTAATATGTCAGTTTCTTGAACAGAAGCAGGATACACTTGAACAAACATCCTGAATCTTTTTTTAACATTAAAAAGGAAGGTCTGTTTCTCCAGAGGTCATTTAACCTTTACCCCTTGTGTGTAATGTGTCTGTGGTAAACAATAATATATGTCTGACAGTGGTCATAAAAAAAAAACAAAATAAATCCACTAAAATCCAATATCTACCTTTTGGTCAGTACAGAGGCAATTTAAGTACAATAAAATGTAAAGCCTTCAAGATGGAGTGGGTTCCAAGCCATTCTCTTTATTGCACTGCAAATATAATTTTTGTTTATAAATTTACTTCAGTGGCAGTGGCATCCTCCTTGTTTTCCAGAGACTTTCTTCCAAGAGGCTCAGGAATTGTCACTCGAAGACCTTTAATTTTACAGCTGCTTAACTCTGAAACAGGTTTGTTACATTTTTAATCTACCACAGAAAGCAGCCACCAGATGGCAGCATATTATACATAAACTTGATCTTGGATCCTGTGTTCATCTAACCTGGAGATTAATTAGTTTGTAATGGTGGCCTTTTGGCATAGAATATAAATACATAAATGGTATTAGGACTGTAGCATGGATGTAATGTTTTTTTTGTTTCTTTCATTTGGCTTTTGTAGAGTATGGTCAATTTTTACATTGTAAAGGGAAGACATTTACTGATTTTGATGAGATCCGAGAAGAGATTGAAGCAGAAACACAACGAATTACTTTGACCAGTAAGGGCGTCTCCCCTGTCCCTATTAACCTACAGATTCACTCACCACATGGTAAGTGCCCACTGGAATGTAGAGTCAAATTTTTATTTGTATTGTTCATGTCTTATTATTTTCCGTGTCTGTTTTTTGCAGTGCTTGATTTAACCCTTGTGGATTTGCCTGGTATCACAAAGGTGCCTGTGGGTGACCAGCCCGCAGATATAGAATACCAGGTACGAGACATGATCATGCAGTATATCTCCAAGGAGAATTGTCTCATTCTGGCTGTTACCCCAGCCAATATGGACCTTGCCAATTCTGACGCACTCAAACTGGCGAAAGATGTTGATCCACAGGGTAGGCCTATTATGTATTTGAATATCATTAAGCATTTTAAGCACATGTTGATTATTTTGCTCATTTTGAAATATATACTATATATAAATTCACTTTTATTGTTCCTATTTCTGTTGTATTTTTGTTTAAGGCCAACGCACAATAGGAGTAATCACTAAGTTAGACCTCATGGACAAAGGAACAGATGCACGGAAAATCTTGGAAAACAAGCTGCTTCCTTTATGTCGAGGTGGGCAAAGGCTGTTTGTGTTCATCTACCGTATCTTACTTTTTCACTCCCTTCTTGATCAGGGAATGCACACTAAGTATTTTATGCACAATTGTCATGATACACTGTGTATTAGAAAGAAAAAGAGCAAGAATGATGACAGTCATCCTTTCTACTTGTCTGTCCATTTTGTAGATTGTTGTGTGCAGAGGAAGAGAGCGCACAACAGTGTATAGGCTTAGTTAAGTCCCACCAGGTGTTTCTTCACAGTGCTAATGCATTAGCCATGGAAACCCACTGAAATAACTTAGGCTAGAGCCGAACCATGAGATATGCAGCCTAGTGCTATTACATACATGTAGCTGTACTAAACTGAGATTAGACTTACTTTATCCAAATGTTCTGCTGTGTCAAACACACATTTTCAACTAAGACGTAATGGATCAAATGAGGACCAGGGACCTGTGTATCTAAGGACATGCCAGAAAACATAAGCTGAAACTGACATAAAATAACCAAAGTATTTTCTAGATTTTAAATATTTGTATATATTTTTTCTTTTGCTCATTGTCTCTTACACCAGGCACATGTCTTTACTTCCCTTTTTGTTTCTTTCTTTTTAGGTTACGTAGGGTTGGTGAACCGCAGTCAAAAGGACATTGATGGGAAAAAGGATATTAAAGCTGCTTTGCTTGCAGAGAAGGACTTTTTCCGGTCTCATCCTGCTTATAGTCACATTGCTGAAAGAATGGGCACACCTTATTTGCAAAAAATGCTCAATCAGGTTAACTCACTTTACACTTTATAGTTCGGTAAATAAAGGGAATTGTCTTTATATTTATAATAGTTTGTATGTTTTTTGTTTTATTTTGTTTTGTTTTTTTGGCAGCAACTGACAAATCATATACGAGAGACACTGCCAGTCTTCCGCAGTAATTTACAAAGCCAGCTTTTGGCTTTGAACAGAGAGGCAGAGGAGTACAAAAAATATGGCCCTGATGACTCTACACGGAGGACCAAGACACTACTACAGTTAGTCAGTCTGTGTTTATGTGTATGTCCTTCAATTTTTTCCTGTATAAAATATTTTTCTTCAGGTTAGTTCAACGATTGTCTGTTGACTTTGAGAAGCTCATTGAGGGTTCAGGTGATAAAGTAGACACAGTTCATCTGTCAGGAGGGGCCAGGATTAACAGAATCTTCCATGAGCACTTCCCTTATGAACTGCTCAAGGTGTGTATTGATTTATTTAATTATTTGTATTGTTGCATCTCATTAATCTTAGTCAAAGGCCGATCTACTCATGTTCTTACCTCTTTGTAGTTGGAGTCTGATAAGAGGGATCTTCGTCAGGAGATCACGTACGCTATCAGAAATATCCATGGGGTCAGGACTGGTCTGTTTACTCCTGACCTGGCCTTTGAAGCCATGGTGAAAAAACAGATCTCGAGACTGAATGAACCGTGTATGAAACTTGTTGATATGGTCAGTCAAGAGCTTATCACCACTGTATGCCAGTGCATCAATAAGGTAGAATCTAAATTCGAGATTAGATTTTTTTCTACAAATTATCAGTTTCAAATTTTTTTATTTATTTTTTTATTGAAACTTAAGTTTAAAACTTGCCTACTTTGTTTTTTTTTTTTTTGTACAGCTACGTTTCTTTCCCAAACTGCGAGATGAGACAGAAAGATTTTTAAATACAGAAATACGAGAACAAGAAAGTAAATGCAGAGATCAGGTTATACTCCTTTCTTACAACATCAGATTTAAATCTTAATAAAAGTGAAGTTTTTGATGTCTTGCCCTTTTTGGTCTAATATTTAGATCTTGCTGCTCATTGAAATTCAACTTGCCTACATTAATACCAAACATGAAGATTTTATTGGTTTTACTAGGTGAGTGACCGTATCTCCAAACTTCAAATAAGTAAAGTTTATTAAACCAAGCAGTTCTACTAAATTACCCTTTCTTCCCTAGTGCCCAACAGCTGATCAACCAAAGCAATAAGAAAAGTGCCAAGTTTGTTTGGAAGCCAGGTGAGACTCAGAGTAGCACCACTATATGTTATTTCAGTTTAGCCTGCGGTGGTATTTTAGGCTTTTATGATTTAACATAACACAGTGATAAACTAAACCCGATCGGTTTAGAGACTGGATCAATAAACCTAAAGTCATGATTATTATTATTAATGTGCATAAATATGTATGTTGTAACTCAGTTGTAATCTGCTCCCTCATCTCCTGCTTTTCTCCAGGGAGTGACTCCTCTCTCAAGTCTAATAGTAGGAGAACAATCTCTTTAAGTCTACTGACTTAGTTCCACTTCTGCTGAACATGTGTGTGCAAGATTCAAGCTAAAGGGCTGTGGGTTGGCCTGCTAATAATCACAGCAAACATGTGCATTGGCTATAGCTGAATTAATCACTTTTTTCTTTCTGCACTGACCCACTCATAGTTTGGGTATCAAATACCTTTTAGCCTCTATTTACCTGATTTTCTTTCTCTACAGAGTTCCTGCTTTTCTTGCCTACTGTATATGTTCTTAAATGTTCTTGTTTGCAGGAAGTGTCACTTCTATATCTTCTAGTTTAATCTTCTTGTAGTTTTACAGAATCTTTGTTTCTTTCTCAGTGTTAGCTACTCCATTCTCTCTGCTTTTTATACATGTATTCTCTAATAGTTTACTCTTTTGTTATACTGTATGTTAGCTATTATTTTGTATTCCAATGTGTTGTTTTCACCATTATTGAGTTGATCCTGTAAACTAGCCATTAACTTGACTTTCTTACTCTTGACTGCTGTACAGGTCATACGCAAAGGGTGGCTAACTATAAACAATATTGGCATCATGAAAGGTGGTGCCAAGGAATACTGGTTTGTGCTCACTGCGGAGAGCCTTTCCTGGTTCAAGGATAATGAGGTAAGGAGTTCAAATTCATTTAGCTCCCTTTTCTTCATACTTAAAAATATCAACACAAACACAAACTGTTGTTGAGAGGTACAAAAGGGAAATCACAGAGTGCACTCATGGAATAGTACTTTTATTTTTATTTATCACATAGTCTGTACCATTTTAAACTGCAGGTTCATTTGTAAACAATGACATGACTAAATGTACAGTTAAAAATACATGACTTTTGTTAATGGGAGAGTGGTTCCTAGTTGTAGTCTGATGTCAGTGGGGCTGCCATCTGTCTGCCTGTCTGTGCCTGCTGTACAGGAGCAGAAGGTCTGCACAGCAAGTGTAGACAGGCAGACACACCACAACAGTCTTCCAGTCACAGTTGACGTCATGGGAATAGCACTGTACGGGAAGTGACATCACAGAAACAAAGCACATGACTAACCGTATATATATATATATATATATATATATATATATATATATATATATATATATATATATATATATATATATATATATACCTGTTGTACACATGATCATGATAGTTCAAATAACTTGTTCTTAGGATCCACAATAAAATAGTTTGAGTTAGTAAAAGTGTAGTCGTAATATGACACTGGCTTTTATTCTACACTCATCCTAAAAGCCTCCTAAACCTTGAGTCTCTGCCAGTGGAGTGTTTTCTCTGCTTTTCTCGACTGCCACCTGGATTTGCAACTGAGCCCTTCGTATCCCCATTCATCCGTCTCCTTCCCCCCTTTTCCATTCGTCCCGCTCTCTGCTCTCTCTTCCCCAGACTCCCCCTTTTCTTCCTCTTCTGGGAGTTCAGGCATTTGGAGCAGCCCACTCTGACACAGCTGGAGCTGCCCCAAGCCAAACTCAGACACACACACATACATACTTGCACAAATACACATAGTGGACAGGGTTGTATACACAGTATACGGTACACATGAGGAGTCTGATGTAAACAAACTGGCGTGCAAATAGTGGAGAAAAATATACACTCAGGCACATGGTCACTTTTAAGATAAACTCTGGATTGCTTGATCACAATGTTCCCAGACACAGCCCCAGGCATGCCTAATGTGCACACACTGTTACAGCTTTTCTTTGTCTCTCTTTTCACTTACTAAGCATTTGCCAATCAGCTTACACATATGCACACACATCTGTGAAAAATAATGAACAAAGACTTGCAAATAAAAATCTTGTGACCACATCATAGCCTCAAAGGATGTCTGTTTTCTACAAGAACAAGACACATTTGGCTGAAATAATTTTCTAAAATGGTTCACATGTTCTGGTATACTTGAGTGAATTATATGTTCTAAAGGCCTGTAAAAAAATGTTATTCACCCCTATTATTACACAAGATAATATAAGCCAAACTTTTCCTCCACTTTTTTCATTCCTGCTTTAACTTTCCCCACCTAAACTACATTCACAGACATTTATTTCTCCTTTAAATTTTTTTTTATTGTACCTCTACTGCCTTGTCTCCTATTCTCTCTGTTTCTCTCTGTCTGTCTCTCTCTGCCTTTCTGCGGTTGGCAGTCTCCCTGGGACTGTGCACATTCCTGGCTGGAAAATCTGAAGCTTTGTCCAAACACCAGCTTCCAAGATCTGCCCAGAGAAATCCCACATGGCTGTTTCTACACTGCAGACCTCCTTCTTTGACCCCCACCACCCCTCCCCGCCACCCTCCGACTCCCCACAGCCTCGCTCTCTCACACATACCCTTCTACTCTGCTCACCCCCATTGACTCCACTTCTAGCCTCTCCTCTCCATCAGTTTGTCATCCACATCTGTACTCTCATAGTCGAAAACACACCTTTGACTTTGTGAGACAACTTTCTGTGTGAGATAACTCCATGTAGCCTGCATTAATTCTCCAACTCTAATGTCAGTGTCACATTGAACAGAGATGCATTCCTTCAACACTCAAGCTGCCAGGGCTCCACCAGCACAGGCCTGAAGTAAAACAGACAACCTCTGCTTATACGCTTAATCTACATGCCCCCTGTCTATGTGTGTGTAAGCAAGAAAGGCCTGTTCCGTATCTTAAATCCATTAGCCTATAGGAAGAGAAGACCCTTGATCACCCTGACACCAATGGGGATATAACACACATGCACAATAAGGACTCATCTCATCATTTTCCAACAGACGCACATGCAGGATCCTAAACTTTTCAGTATTCGACAAACATTGCACAACAATAACTTTTTTTTTTTTTACATGTTTCTTTTACAGTTGTCAAAGAGATTAAAATATTAGTGTAAGCACATTTAGTAGCTTTAAAGAAACACGTCAAGTCAGAGACAAAGCCGATATTTGCCACGGCCTACAGTACATGCAGGTTTTTATGGTTTCCTTAGCGGTAGCGTGTTAAAAATGTAGACAGCTGAAGCACTTCCTTGCACAGTCTAACCAATGTGCAGACTACTGTACACCAGTAAGATCCTGAACAGGTAGTCTGAACACTGGGATGACGGAGCAGGACCTTGCGTTTTCCCCACTTTGGACGTTTGCTGGCTGATCTCCTTATCACGGCAAAGAGGGGAAAGTCAACATTTTTTCTTCTGTAATTTTGGTCTTCCCTATCCTGTCTTGGCACAGTGTCATAGGGAAAGGGGGTCTCACAAACATCAGATGTCCATTCCTCCAGTGGTCTCGCTTCCCGAAGATGTCAACGCTTCTCGGTTTGGTCGTCCACAGCGTTGTGTCCAAGCGTAGTATCCAGTCTTGACGTGGCATATTTACGCATTCGGCTAGCTAGGGTTCTGGCTTCTGACTCTAAGAAGGCATAAGGAAATAAGGGAGTGAGAGAAGGAGAGAGAGTTTGGGAGGAACTTAGCAGCCATATATGGGTTGATGGGACCCTTGGGAATCAACTTTGGAGTGGTTTGCAATTTCTTCTCACTCTCCTCACTCCTTCACAGACTCTCCTGCTCTTCATGTTCCTCATACCTTCTCCATCCACATGATCAGAAATCACCTTTCCCTATCCCTCTTCTTGTCTTCCCCATCTCTACTTTCTATTTCTACCTCAACACAGCACCCTATACTCTCCCCAGTCTCCTCCCACTCTGTCTAAAGTGATCCCAGATGTTGCTGTTTGAGCGCCAATCCTGGTCTGTCATTTTTTCAGCCTCTGTTACAGGAAGTGGGCCCTCTGAAAAGAAGGAAAGAGGAATGAAGGAAGAAAGTCGTAGGGTTCAGGGGAGTACTCAGCGAGGGAAGACCAAACTGTACCACCTTAAGCACACTCTGCATCTATCAACACTGATATGTGCCTAGTGATAAAGATGCTGTACTTACTGAATGGGAATAGTTTTTACCTATTCATGGGGAATCTCGCTGAGCTATTGCCAACTTTTGATGTCCCTTATTAAAGAAGGCACATATATAAAAGTGTAGGGGGATGGGCTTTACTTTGAGAAAAATGTTGCGTTAGAGTCTGAGTAATGACTTTCACATGTGGGCCCAGCCTTTCTCCATTTTGTTTCTTCTCCCATTCCCTCCCTTTCAGCTCTAGTTCTGCCTCCATACTGTCTGCTTCTCCTCATGCTGTGTCTGTGCTACTCCTCCAACTGTTCTCTGTCATTCATAAGTCTCTATGGTGACGACAGACTACAGACTTATGGCATTTACTCTTCCACTGTGTCCCACCAGTTAGCGGGTTGTTAATAAGTCAGTCAGACAGGCTTACACAAAATCACCCTATATGACTCACATGCTCTGCAAGTGCACCATTGCAGACCTCCAGTGCACCCCCACATTTTGACACTTCTCCCTCGTTCCAGAGTAACCCTCCGGCAATTAAAATTTTAAGACGCATGCTTAAAAATATAGCACCAGATGTACAACAACAGTCATCATGTGAAAGTTTGTGTTTTTTTTTCTTTTGAAAAAACCCTGTTTTATCTTTCTGTATTGTGTCATTTTCAGGAGAAGGAGAAAAAGTACATGCTGCATCTGGACAATGTGAAGTACAGAGAAGTGGAGAAGAGCTTCATGTCGAGCAAATTCAGCTTTGCACTCTTCAACACAGAGCTAAGGTTGGGTGAGAAATAGGAGTGCTATTCTGTCACCTTCAAACTAAAATTGTGTCATATTTTATAAGGTTGCTCAGAATTCAACATCAAGGGAACATTAATTCATGTGTCATTTACGTTATTATTTGCCCTTTGTATGACCTCTGCAATTCAACTTTGCCACCAGAACTGAAAGGATATCCAGTGGCTTTTAGAGTAGTTTTTTTTTCGTATGACTAGTTGCCAGGTTGTTGAGGGGAGAGCTTGGTTTGCAGGGTTTACGAGTGTGAAACACATTGGGAAAGACAGAGAGATAAAAAAAGAGAAAAACAAAGGGGGAGAGAGAATATTTATGAGTTGGAGTTCACCCAAAGCAGGGCTGATTGTACCAGAGCATGTAGGCTTTGTTTATAATTCTGTGCTTTTCTGCTCTCGGACACACAAATGGTTGTCTTAGGCATGTCTATATGTATGTGCGCTCTGTTGACAATATGTGTGTTTGTATAGACCGCAACATACCGACGGCAGGCTCATTAAGCAGCTAATCAAAGCCAGGGAGCTTGGATCAGAGATGAGGCTGTTCTTGTTTGGAAAGAATTGCTCGACTCACCACAAAAAGGAGGGCGAGAGAAGAAGTGGTCGGGGTTGAGAGGAGAAAGAAAGCAAGAGAGCTAGTATCAGAGCCATCAGCCAGGAATGTGTCAAACTCTGTCCCCCCTTTTTCCTTGCACCCTTACTCTCTCTGTTTCTCTTTCTGCATTTGTGCGTGTGTGTGTGTGTGGCAGACATTGCAGCGGTTTTGTCCCTGTCTGACAGTAATCAAAAACCTCAGGAAACTCTTCAAATCTAAAGCAGTCAGGGTTCTTTGCAGAAATTCCCCAAGTTTAAAATATTTAACTAATGGCCAAGAACAGAATGCAGCATGAAAAAGAGGATGAGGAGAAAAAGGTGATTTGAGTGATAAATCTACCGAGAAGGTGTTTAAAGGCCGCTTACGTGTATGTGTGTATTATAGTGTCTTGATATCTGCTTAATAGTACTGCAGTATTGTCATTGTTGGCCTGGCTCTCTGTCTGTTAGCCACCACACCCCGACTTATTAACCTCACCCACTCTAGCCAAGCTAACAAACTGGAAAACGTTTTTTTTGTTTTATCTTTTATTTTGTATTTCTGTTGTTCTTATTGTGTGGAGTAACCTTTTACCTTCTATCGTTGTCCATTTCTGCTGTCTCTCATTCCCACACATTTTTGAGGTTAATTGCTAAGTGTTATGAATGTGAGAAGTGAACAACAAAAGCAGGAATGAAACAACGGAGTGATTAAAGAAAAATGTTTAACAGATGGGCCCCAGCTTGATCCGAGCCATTGCCTGTTTCTTGCTTTACTCTGCATGGATGGTATAATAATGTTTTTCTGAGTAGGGCAATGACTAGATGATGGAGATAGAGGTTGTGACAAATACAGAAATTCTTTCTTAAGGTAGTGGGCCTGGGCTTAAAACTTCACATACCAGTTTACAAATCAATACAGAAAAGCTTATTAGGGCAGGAACACTTGGCACATTTTGTTTGAAACTTAACACTCTAGACTTGAAGTGAGATGATGACTTGGTAGCATTTCCAGAGAATCATGATTACACTCAGTGACATAATATGTGGCTTAGTCACAAGACATTTTTTTTAAGCTCCAGGGACTTTATTTTTTCTATCTGATGATGTGGGAATAAATGTTTCTAAATGGATGGATGTAGTTAAAAGAAAGGATTACACATGACATTTTTGTCTTGGTTGAAATTGCACCAAGGCATCAGAAATTACTAAATGCACAGTCTGCTGGTTTGTATGTCTTAAACTCCAGTGCAAATCCTGGCAGCACAATGTGTTTCTTTAAGGTGGTGTGTTGATAGTCTGTTAAGGCTCCTATTATATTTGTTACAGGAATGTGTATAAGGACTACAGACACCTTGAACTGGCCTGTAGCTCTCAGGAGGAGCTGGACAGCTGGAAGACTTCCCTGTCACGGGCCGGAGTCTACCCTGAGAACGTCACTGTGAGTACTCGGACCCCTAATATAACCTAATTGAACCAGTTCATGAACTTAGCTGTGGGGAGTTGCACATGACTTCATGCTACATTTATGTAGTATGTACTTATTACTTTAGCTAATCTTAAACTCAGGCCACAACCCATTTTTACATGTTTTCCTGTTCTTCTTCCCCGTCCCCGTGAAAAAGCTAAAAGCTAGTCCCCACCCTTGCATCTTACTCTGTCGTTGGCTCTTCAGCACAGCATTCTTCACCCATGATGTCACTACAACATGTGTATATATATATGTGTGTGTGTGTGTGCTGTAGTCTGTTTCTAATCAGCAGTTCCTTGTCCCTCACCCACTCCCCCTTTCTTTCTTCTGCCCACTCCTCCTTGCCTCCCTTGTGTTCCCGCCGCTCTGCTGTGTGTATCAGTAATGCAGTTGTGATTCTACTTCTTTTTGTCACCGGTGGCTGACAAGATATGAAAAACAAAAACACCAATCACTTCACACTGCTCATTACTATTGATAAATACTATTGATTTATGAATTGTGTGTTGCATTTCATTTCATCAGGGAAATGGGACCCCAGAAAACTTTATAGACCCCCAGCTTGAGCGTCAGGTGGAAACCATTCAAAACCTTGTGGACTCGTATATGAGGATCATCTATAAGACCATAAGGGACCTAATGCCAAAGACAGTTATGCACCTTATAATCAACAGTGTAAGACTCTTTAAATTGCATTGAATGTCAATATACATGTCCTCTTGGTATTTTACATCTTTTTATACATTTTTTTTTTTTATGAAAAGTGAACCCAATAACAAACTAAGGGTAGAATTTCATCTCTCTTTTAAGAGTTTAGTCATCATTTTGAATCATAGTGAAGTGTCATTTTACAAGGGTCTTTAAAAAGTTTTTGTCACAGCTGTTTAAAATCCTGCTCTGTAGGTGAAGGAGTTCATCAGCTCCGAGCTCTTGGCCCAGCTTTACGCACTGGGAGAATGCTCAGCACTGATGGATGAATCACCAGAGCAACAACAGCACCGTGAGGAAGTGCTTCACAAACATGCTGCCCTGAAGGAGGCGCTTTCTGTAATAGGAGAGATATCCACTGCTATTTGCACCACCCTTCTGCCTCCTTCTGTGGACTCGTTACTTCCAAGCAGGTATGTGCAGCACATAAAAGAAAATGACACATGTGAAATTAATAGTCTGTTGGCTATATTTGGTCTTCTCCTCCATTTGAGTTTGACACTACAGTGATAAAGCAAAGTATCACTAATGGTCCTCTTCTTGTCTATCATAGAAAAAAGGCCAATGGCGGCAAGTCAGTGACGCGTAATCCTGCCCCTGTCCCACCACTAGCATCTATGAGTGGAGATGAGCTTAAGCGCCTCAACAATCAACAGCACCACACTCCTCGCAGTGTTCCTAGGTACCTTTTAAAATTATGCCTGAAATATGACCTGGGTTACTAATGTCTCCTTTTAATAAGTGCAGGCATTTATGCATACAAAGAGTCAATCTTATACAGTCAAGTGTTGCACCACCGAGGCACAAGGCAGATTGAGCTGTAATTTGAGATGGGTGGGGGTCTGCTGGAAAATGTGTTTCTCATATTCTTATTCCCATCAGCCTCCGTAGACAGGACCTCTTTCTGTGCAGCTTTCTTTTGGAGCCAGAGAAACAGGCTGAGCGCTCTGTCAAGTTTTCATCTTTCTCTCTGTCCTTTACATTTTACCTCCTCAGCCCTGTCTCTTTCTCAAGGCATGAATTTGTTTTATGGCCTTCCCTAGTTCCCTTCATGCAATAACCGTTATTTTCCCCCATTCTTCCTAATTTTTTTTTTTTACTTTCTTTCACTGGTTCCTCCCTTGCTTTTGGCTTGTGTCTCCCTTTCTCTCTGCCCCATTTCCTCTGTGCTCTCCAGTGGTTCTTTAGGTTCTTTCCCGCATACAATTTCCCCATTAGTGCCCATTCCCATCCAAATGTATGCTTTCGCACTCTCTTCTGTAGAAATAGTAAAGGCATTAGGAGCATGATAACATATTTTTTGAAATTCAAAGTTTAATAAATATTTCCACAACAATCAAACAATGCTTTTTTCCTCTTGATTTATGTAGGCAATTCGCTCAAACAATAATGTCTGGAATGATGCAAATCTCTATTTTTATTAACATTATATGTTGCTATCTTTGTAGGAGGCAACCCCCAGCTGTCCCCAAAGTAAAATAATTGTCCATTCTGTTTGGGCTGCCATCTACTTCAGTGATCCTCCAAGCTGCTGCTAACTGAAACGCAGAGATATCCATGACCTGTGAGATGTGTAATCCAGCTGAAGCACGATGTCGGCTTCTTTATATCCTGTGGGAGATGCTGTCTGCAAAAATTCACTGTGCCTCAAGTCTGTTTTCTATATAATATCAATAGCCATAAATTCTGGAATGTGCTTGTCTGTCTGCAGAATGTTCTTTAGTGCCTTAAGTTTGTGTAAATGCAATGTTATTTGTTATGAAATATACATATTTTACAGTATATAATTATTGTGTTACTATTTTTTTTGTAAAACCATGTATTTGGGTATTGTTACAATATGGGTAAAAGGCAAAGTTTACATGAGTGTTCTGCATTCACCACTGTGGTAAGCCAGCTTGGATGTCTTTTTAGTATTCTTTCCAATGCTCCATTTTTTAGGTAACTTGCATAGACTTTTCAAAAAATGTCTGCCAAAAAAACACTATGTTGGCTATAATGTATTTTTGAATAAATATTATGTCATGTTGGTTTTTGCTAGCTAATATAAATTGTGTTATCAAGGATCATTAAACCATCATTACAAAATAGCATTATGCCTAAAAAGCTCAAAAATAAATTAGCTTCAACACGAGCGTCAAAAGTAGAACTTTTTCTTAACTTACTTTTCTTATTAAAGTTAGAAAAGGATTTTGTTTATTGCAATGAATTAGCAGTTAGATAACTTAAAAGATGAAAGATCGCACTCTGTGACGCACTATTGCACGCTCCTGTTTTATAAATGGTAAAGAAATAAAGATCATGGATGTATAGTAAAAATAGATCCCGTTTTTACAAAGCGTTGAGCGCAATTGAACTTTGGGTTTGTGTTGGGCTATTTTCTACAAAAGTTAATGGCGCCACCACCTGACACCAATCCCACATCAAAACCACCAAACCCCGTCTCGAGGAGACGTCAAGGTGCGACACCTGGCGTCTACTGCACAGAGAAACTTTAAAGTTGCTGTAACTCTTTTGTGAATTTGTCTATCTTAAATGATGATGTTTTTAATCACTCAACTATCTTTTCGCTTTACTCCAACACGATAAACAAGACTTAAAGATGAATCCAACACAAAACTCAACTAACGGTTAACGGTAACTGTTCAATTCAAGCTAGGGTTTAATTCAAGCTAGGGTTTAATTCAAGCTAGGGTTTAATTCAAGCTAGGGTTTAATTCAAGCTAGGATTTAATTCTTCACATTTGGCTCATTCAAGTAACGCTAGGTTAGGTTCTAGTTTAGGTTAACGTGAGCTAAAATATTTTTGCAGCGTAACATAATCTAACACATATATTAATTAACAAACTGTACTCAAGCCTGTTAATGCTGAGGGTAAGTCGGGTCAAAGAAACGAGGAGATAATAGCCAACAGTTTGCAAGGTTTATTAAAATATAAAACATAATAAAAGTACCTACCTACCGACCTGTGTCTAATGCAGAACATATTTTGGCTGCCCTCCGTTCTGTAAGAACAGCACTGACCAGCCATAACAATTTAAGAGTCTTTGACCAGATAAATAAGGACTGCTGCTACTTTTTCAGTGTAACATTAACATCTTGGGCTGTCCAGTGGAAATCCCATCTTAAGGGGTCATCGTTTGTTTTAGTAAATTACAAAATGCCAGGTATGCAGTTACCATATGATTTATGTTTTATTTTTTAAGATAATATAATGTGCTTTTAGAGCCCTTTCTTGTTTTGACATCACATCCACACAGCTGTACAAAGTAGCCTAAAAATAACCTCACAGTTACATACAAATAATTATCACTGTAAAGTGTCTTTGTGTGTAGTCAAGTGACAGCATTACTCAATACTTAATACATATTTAATGTTTAAAAATTATAAAAAATAGAAACTTTGTTATTGAAGAAAATTGTGGTCTTATGGCAATAGTTTGGGTGAGCACTCAACAAAACACTGGAACAATTGTCAGTTTGATATGAAGCAGCCAGTGCACTCCCTAATACCATCAGTGGACAAAGTGCCTTACATCATCATCAATTTCAGCTTCATCCCATGGTCCAGAGATGTTGTCCTTTTGCCTCTGCAGTCTGACAAGTAGCAGGGGGCAGAGCAGTGTAACACTTGATAAAACTATGGCCAAAAGTATAGCTCCACCGGGGGACTGGGATCCCAACCCTCCGACCCCTCCTATACAGACTCCAACACAAACCCCTGTAAAGAGGCAAGGAACCTTCTCTCTCATCTTTGTGAGCAGGCAGGGCCATAGGGCAAACACCAGTATAGCACAGCTTAGCATGGCAAAAGTATGAAGAGCTCCTGGCAGCCTCGAGGCCAAACATACTGAAGCAAATAGAGCGGCATTGAGTGAGAGGCTGCCTGGGGGAGATGGCTGACTATAGGGAAATGACGCCAGATGGGCCAGTAACATCATAGCAGACATGGCATAAACTGTATCTGTGCTCACAGATTCTGTTAGTGTCTTCAAAACAGGAGAAAAACCAAAGGTGAAAGACAGGAAAATAGTGACACTCTGTAAGTCAGCGAGATGCGTTCGTGGCTCACAGCTTGACTCTTCTTTAGTGCTCAAAAGCTGGTGAAGTCCATAGCCCAGCAATGCACTGATAAGGCTTGTCCACAAAAGGGTCTCAGGAGACAGTAAACCCTGCAAGTAAAGCAAGTATGTGGGATGATTGGTGAACTTATTTGTACAACCACTCAGTTATAATTTCATAAAGTTGTCAAAAGATGGGAAACCTTTACCTTTTCCATGTAGAGCCATAGTGTAATGAAAATGGCAACACAAGACAGCTGCTGTCCCACAATGCTTGCTTCTTTCACTACTGGCCAGTAGTAATACTGACGGATGCCCTCGTTTCTCCGCAATTCTTCCAGAAACCGCTGGTCCACATAGTTGTCAGGAAATGGCTGGCGCTCCCACAGTACTTTACGCCAGGGCACAGCTGCGCCTGGCAAACCATCAGGGCCCATCACTCTAAACAAACACACACAAGATTCCTACTTAGACTATTATTACTTGTCTGTTATTCTGAAATTGTAATAAAATCACATTTATTTGTAGAGATGTATGCTTTTACTACTATACAGCCCAAGTAAGACATTCTGATGGATCACTCAGAACAGTCTTACTTGAGCAGTATAGTAGTAACAGCATAGTAACAATCTGACCTGGTAACTGTCTGGTAACTGTGATTGGAGTTAGAGCACACCTTTTTGCAACCACAAGCACTGAAGTGGCATTCTGGAGGAGAGCTGGATTAGACCTGAGGTAGTGCTAATCAAGAAGGAAAGATATTGTTGAGGAAAATTAACCTATTGCAACCACATGCAAAACTTCTATTATTGGGGATGGCGCCTTTCCTAAACATCTCTGGTCAACCTGTTGTTACTTTCACTTTGTATCCCAAACTATAGGCAATAGCTAGTAACACTTATCGTTTTAACGACTTGGTGTTGTAATGTAGTGATTAAAATGTGACACATAATGGCAGTTGAATGTCCGGTTTTCTCAATTTTTCGTGGACTACGCAACAAAAACACATAATGGTTTTATATGTACTATAATTGTTAACACTGGAAAAGCCAGTAAAATGTTTTATATCTATTTTAAAAGCGTTTTGACTTACATTGAGGAGGGTTTCGCTCCTTGCCGATCCAGACGCTAAAACCATAATATTATCCCGGAAGTAAACCTCCGCGTTTAGGCCACAGCGCTCCCTATCGGTAGATTAGATTTGTGTTCTTTCTTTCTTTCTTTCTTTCATAAATTATAATTTTAAAGTATTTTGAATTTTAAAATGATATTAAATATCCTATCACTTAAAGCACTGTATAATTGTTAAAAGTGTTTCATTAAATGTCTCTCGTTTGGTACTAAACACAGATTGTTGAGAAGCTTGATTCTTACTATTGTGGCTTTGTCATCTGTTTTTTTTTATTAATATTAATATTTTTTCTACAGGTGACTGTATTGAACATAAGCTCTCCCTGCATTCATGCTAGGCCACTCAGCAGGCAGACCAAAGGGTATTCTTTGTCATTCTCCTATCTGTTTCAGTTAAAGAAAGATATGTTTGTTTTAAAGATATTTATTTTGATATTGTCACTTGCAGCTTTTCCAGAAGATTGTGCCAGTAAGTGCACATTTTTGTGAAAATGTTAATGAGAGTGCCCAATGCTGCATTTTCCTTATTTGCAGTTTCCTGGACCCGCGTCCACTCTGCCTTAGAGGAGTTGTTCCTAGCTCTTCTTTACACAAGTGTGTCATCATTAGCTCTGTTCAAATACAGGCCAAGTGCATTCCAGCTTTAAGGGTAGGTATAGTTATTTAAATTATTCCAAACAGTACTGCTTAACATATCTAACACAATCAAAACACAATGAGGAAAAAAAATCTTGTTTAATTTACACAATTTACAGTAACAGAACATGAGCTGAATAAATATAGGGTCACTGTTCTTTGCATTCTGCCAAAAGACTAAATGTAGATAATGATTCAGAATAACTAAAAACTTATATTATTCTTATTATTGACATGAACCCTGTTTATACTGTTGCTTCATATTTAATCACTTAAAAAACTGTAATTAAACTGATACCACTGAGATTAGCTGGGCCGTGGAAATGCAGATTATAAAAACAGATAAATATTATTAATGTCTAAAGCAGTTGATAAATGCATAGCTGATGATCCATGCATCAACTTGTTATATCTTAGTCTTTCAGCAAAGGAAATTGTCTAAAGGATAACACCTCGGAGCTCTCAACTAAAAAGACAAAGCAGGATACCCAGTAAAAATAAATAAAATCAGTAACAATGAAACCATACCATCATAATACCTTCCCATTAACCTGAAACCTAAAAACATTTGATATAATCAACTTTTTGGGGTCTTTATGGATCTCTTTGTTAAATCTACATAACACTGCAGGGCCTGATTCAAGACCCAATTTCACATGAGAAAATATATCTGTTGTTCTGTGGCATTAGAGGCAGTGCAAAGACCAGTTGATACAGTTGGCATTACAAAGCAAGTATCAAAACTAAACACAATATTTTATGCACTAAATCCACCTAAGGCAATGAATGGCTTGTGCATATAAACGGAACACTGCACACATGTAATAGTGGTAATGATCTTCCAGGTATCCCTAAGATAGAAATAGCATGTTGTCACCAGAGAGACAGGCAGACATCTTCACACAGTAGGTTTCTGTAATCAGACACCTGTCAGCAGCTATAAGGTTTCACAGCAGCGAAGTCTACAACTTATGTCAAATGAAATCAGAGCAGTAGTCAGAGATTTGGAAATGCTCGATCTTCTTTTTCATTTAAGTCCATAGCTCCATGTGTTGCCTATGACCAGTATTTGCAACACAGGACTAGATAAGAATGTTAAAAAAAAAAAATGTCACCTTAACTTGTCATACTTACAATAGTCCTAGTGGACAGGCAGCGAGTACAAATTGAAACAGAAAAGGCATCTTCACAACTGAGTAAATGTTTATAGAAATCACTTAAGGATAGGAAGTAATGGACCAGATACTTCTGTCGTATGTCATTCTGGTCAGCTATTACCTAGAGTTCTCTTTAAAATAAGAAATAAAGTGTCTTTTTAGTTCTATATTAGTGATACAAAAGAAGGGAGGGGGCAGTTTATCAAAATGTTATGTATTTTACACTGCAAATAAGAAGGCCGGTTCTTATTCCAAACAGTTGATTTTCTTCAACAGACTGAAACTATTTTGGCCAAACTGCTATCTATAGTATCTTTTCATCTTTGTGCATTTCCCAAGCCAAATTTTTGGACAAGTGTATTTTTCTTCCAATCTTAGAAATAGGTAATGTTATGTGCGAACTTTCCTTTTATCTTCAAACAGTGAGCGAACTAGATATACCTGTACTGCTGATACCACAACCATTACAGTGAGATTGATAACGGACCAAAAGTTCACAGTGTCAAAATTACTTTCCTGGAGGTTTCTGTCACGAGCCTCAAATGCTCGCAACACAGTCTGAATATGCACACTTTTAGTCAGCCGAGCCTTCACACTGTTGATTGTGTCCTGAAGAAAACAGAAAAAAACAAGGTTATAAATTGATGAGGACAAGATTGTGTAACCACATTTTGAGCTGACCTAAGGACTGCTCTTCAAACAGGTATGTTGAATGCTATGAAAGAACAATATCCTTAACATCTGGAGATTGCATTTCCTGAATTTTAGTAGGCTGACCTCCGACCCAAATCAAAGCCATTTATGAAGGGCAGTCAGGCTTTTGTGGTGGAAATAAGGGAGGACTTTTTACTCTTTTGACATTTGCCTTGGGAATTGTGAATGGGGATTGCGTGCATGCTGTAATATGTCTCATTGTACCCTTTGTGCCATCATGTGAGCTGTTAAATTGTTGCAAAGTGACAAGACTTTTGACATTTTAGGATATACTCAATTCCACAAAAACAATACTGTTTTGCATGTCTGTGTCTTCTAAAATGGTTTTAGACTGTTTGATTTTACTTTCTTAGGCTGAGCGCACTCTCACCATGATATCCTCCAGCTTCATGTCCAACATGTCTGTTCCATGGACATACTCCTTCCAGTCATCTGGGTCTTCATCTGTGTCCATGTTGTCAAGGATCAACTCAAAGAAGACAATCTTCTCAGACACAGCACTGAAAGTGTTGTCAAAGCAGAACATGTAGTCCCCATCCTCAGTTTCCACCCTGATAGTAACACACAGAAGACAGTGGTCGTTGATCATACTGTAAGACTGTTATACTTCTAGATTATTCTAATGTTACTTACGTATGCACGCCATCTGACTTCCGGTAATCACTGAACAATATTTGACCAGAAGGAGAGGAAATGTAGAAATCAACATCAAGACCAGCACCATCTAAGACCTGTGACCAGTGGGTGAACAGGTTAGTCTAGAAAGGTAATTTTATTTTGGTTTTTAGTTTTTGTTAATTGTGTTCCCTTGGTGTGGTGGACAATTATAGAGTAGATAGATTAATTGAAAAAAATGGGATAAACAATCATACAAACCACAACCTTTCTGACATCACTAGTCACACCAGAAAGACTGATGTTCTCCACTCTGACTGGCCTAACAGGTTCCTCATAATATAAATAACTGCATATTGCTCCCATACTTGCACCACCACTTCCAAATTTATTAGTTTGGCTTAAGTACACATAAGAACATAGATTTGAGTGAAAAATAAGTTTGGTAATGATCAATATTGACTCTGGCACTGATGTTTACTGTCTGGGCTGACTGTAGACACAGGATTTTATAACTCTAAACAATATCGTTATTAAAACTGATGTGACCAGAGTGTGGCTGTTGTTAATGACCTGATATTCAATCTCCAGCGAGGCATCTTTCTTCATGGTCTGGTAGAAACACTCTTTCCGACCGGGAGGAAGAGTGAATGTGAAGTCACTGTCCAGGGACTGCGAGAATGCAGCCAGCAACACAAACTTATCCAAGACTAAAGCAAACAACACGAGTAGTAAGAGAAACCCCCCCCTTGATCCCTCCATAATAAAGCCTTCAGGTCCAAAAATGTCCCAAAATAACACAAAACCGGCCCAACCCGATGATCAGCTAACTAAGTGCGCCCAAACTCTCCTGAAGCTGTTCCCACATTGGACTTCTACAACTAAGAACTATACGCGGCTCAGGACCCCGCCGGTACAAATTACGTATATAATTTAGAAAACACATTATGCTTGCTCATGAAAGTTTTTTTTCTCTCATTATACCTCATAGTATTTTTACTTTTGCATTTTCACATTTTAAAGAAACACTACTTTTAGTCTAATGTGCAGGCATGAATTAGCGCGATTAGCGCTCATCTCGAAAGCACTTCGGGAAGTGTAGTTTTTTTCTTTCTCATAACCACGCGAGCCTACTATCAGGGTCTTTAAGTTTCACGCATTGACCGTGTTACACACGCATTTCACAAAGTGCACATGCTCACCCCACCCGCCATACTTTGTGTTTCTCACATCAGGAAAAACAAAAACTACAAATTTGTTGTTATAGGGAATCAATGTGGAGCGGAATGTTTACGCACGGACATGTATTGGTGTTACGAACGTATTCTGGTCGAGTCCATGATACTCTAATAATACAACCATGGTCGAGTCCATAGACATACATAAGAAAGGCTAGATGTCTCACAGCGCAGTCTCTGACGGCATCACCGGCGGCCATCTTGAAACAGGCAAGCTTTCTGGCGGACTATGTGGTACCTGATGTAAGGTGAGTGATCTGCACGAACATAAATACTTTTATCTCGCTGAAATCTTGACGGATTTACAAAATGTTTGATTTCTTACAAACGTTAATAATGTGGCTATAATTCTGGATGCGTGAACATGTTGAAATTGCAGCTTTTCTTTTCGAAAGACGACTTAATCGTGCAGCATAGTTGTGTATCACGGCTAACGTTACCTGTGCAAGTTATCAAGGCTGAGACCACCATCGAGCTGTTCAGTTATAGTTTTACTGACACCAATAACGATTTTATGACAACTATTTTTTTTATCTATATTACAGTCATTGTGAATGTGGTTGTAGTTATTAGCTGGCTTTGAGTGAGACCTAACTGTTAGTAGTTACAGGTTAGCTGCTACCCAGCAATTTTACATCAGTGGGAGAGGCAGAATTGCTCTTTCTTTTCAATGTAACTTAAGTTGCACATGATTTCCAGTCGGTTTGGTTTGTTAAAAACATCTTATTATTTTTATTTTTTGTAAAATGTGTTTTCTGAAGACATGCACATTAACCCTAACCCTAAGACATACACAGTACCTGGAAGTGTCACAAACCATTTTGAGTATATAGAAAAATGCCTGTATTTGTATCTGTTTGCCGGATTTATCACCACTGATACAGTCTGAACTGTATGATAATGTCATGCAACTTAATTTATACGGAAAGATCATTCAGGGGTGGCTAGTTCTAGTGTTTTTTTTTTTTTTTAAGCATAAAACATTTTTAAAGCATGTAGTGAATATCTGTGTACTATACTCCATATATCTTTTTTTTTTTGTTTTAAGGCGGCTGGAATAACAACCCTAATGCCAGTTCAAGTACATCTTCAGGAAGCTGATGGCCCGGTGTGGGGTTGGTAAACCATGCAGAGGCAATGTGACAGCACAGGATGACACAGAGTCCCTCCCAGCTGTCATTGTCACCTCTACAAGCCTGTCCTCTGTAACAAATGAATAAATAGACTTTTGTGTAATTATTCCATATTTTGTGTAGTAATTTCTATATCAGAACCCTGATATACAATCCAAATAGTCTACAAGAAACTTCAGAGTGTTACCAAGAGGTTACCACACAGTAAGCCTTTATTATGTAGCCTATGTCTATGTTTTGGGTAACCAAAAGTCCTATGGGGAGTTTCGATAGAGCATTTTACAAAACGCATGAGCATACCTTGGCAAATCAATGGTCTAAAGTACTCATATTTCATTCTATATTGATCTGCTTTTGTACACAGCTTTACAAGACCTGGTGCTTGGGCTCAGTTGTGTTTCTAAAGTCATATCAAGAGACCTAGAAGCTGAAATGTGGTCAGTTGAGATGCTTGTTATCCAACAGAAAGAAAAACAATATTCTAGCCTCTATAACTCTGTGCAAGTACTTCACATAATTATTCTGATTGTTTCCTAAGAAACTACAGGGTCTCAGTTTTCTAAAGAGGTCAGGCATTTGATGGTAGGCAAAAATAGCTGGGAACAGTGATCTCTGAAGTAGGCGCAGTGCAATGTCATGGGGAAAAGCCTAGTAAATGGCCCAATCCTCAAGAAGTTAAAATAAACATAATAATTCAAATTATTTTATTATAATATTAACATTATAAAAGTGTGTGTGTGTGTGTGTATATATATATATATATATATATATATATTCATTCCTTGGCGTGTGTATATTCATTGCATCTCTATGTTCTGTTCAATGTTATTATGGAAGTCCATGGTTATAATTATTCATAAGTATGCAGTGTCATAAGTATATCTCTGACGTTTATAACAAACTAAACTGTTTAAAAATCGGTAGAAAATTTAGCAAGTTATGGTTATTTAAAAGTACATGCACCATTAAAACACAATGTTACGAGTGAGCAAGCTGCCTGTGACAAGATGGCCGCCAGTTGCGGACGTCGACCTCCATTGGCCGACAGCGCGGACGAGACATCTAGCCTTTCTTATGTATGTCTATGGTCGAGTCCTCTCTCTCCTGTACTAGAGTTGTGAGAATCTGTTGAATGGCTAAAGCACCCAATCTCCTCTTTGCTACTACACTGAGTGAGATGGATAACAGTAGAGCCGGGCAGGTCATTTAAACAGTAGACAAGTGTGTGTGCAGTTGTCACCTCCACTTCCTTCTCCTGCTCTGTGTGTTTTTTTTTCGTGTCATCACGTGACTCAGCGGCAGAAGTTACTGATTTTATTTATTACAAGCAAGATGCGCGAGCGCCATGCGGAGTTATTAATGAATATACTGCCAGTTGTGATCTGTGTAAAAAGCCTATCTGCTCCTGTGGAAACATGATAAACTCAAACTCAGAAAATTGCAACAAAGAAAACAACGAGCCGCAAAATAGACGAACGGGGGAGAAACATAGATAGTCACTGGAGTCGTTTCAGCTGCAAAGAATAAACTGTAGCCTGGGTACTAATTATGTTAAATTAGTTAAAATAAAATGTGTCCCTGTAAATAAAACCACAATGTGATTGTGGTAGTATAATATAATATCATTGTATGACATGGTAGAACTAGCACTATGCTGAACAAAAGAGCATTATTATTTTCAAACCTATTTTTTTTTCAAACTCAGATCAAATCATGTGTGTGTGTGTGTATAACTTCACATTTATCAAAACATTTGTCAAACGGAGCCATTAAAATTGTGCAATATTTTTAAATGTTGCGTTGTGTATGGAAACATTATCATGAAAGAGCTGACGCGTTTCGCTCCATCGCCACCAACTCATCGCCGACCTCAGTGGGCGGGATTCTTTGCATCGGAGTGTCAGTAAGGTTTCAGGTGATTGGTTGACATAACACAAAGCTTTGATTTGATTGGTTGCACGTCAACACAGGTTGAACTTATTAAGAGCCTGCTTCCCCGCAATAGCAGTAGCAACTAAAGCTGAGGAAGAAACGGACTACTGGTCCGCACAATGATTATCAGCACGCTCTAAGTGTAAAATTTAGCCACTGAAAGAGATAGCTATATTATTTATAAGTGGTTCAGACCTGAGTTAACCAAAATTCCTGTTTTAGTGTTTTGAGACGGGGTAAAAATAATAAAAACACCCAAAGAGCGAGGATGTTGGTCCCCGCGGGAAGATAATGAAGAGGCTGCGCGTTGTGTTGGTGTGCCTCATTGTAGCTCTCCTGTGCTGGTAAGCTTAGTCACTCATCTCTGTTTTTTTTCTTCACATAATTGCTCGTAATGTGATAAAGTATAAGTAACAACTTTAGAGTAGTTAAAGGCCGTTTCCATGTCACCACAATGGCCGTCCTGTATGCATATTTATCAGTAATCAGTTTTGATCAGTACGAATCATTCCTGCTTTTAAGCTAACATTTCTAGTTACACAATGTTAGTTGACCCCCTTTGAAGATGAACCATAAGTTGGATTTATTTTAACCTAAAAAGATGTCTGAGTTAATTGTTAAATTCCTTTTGGTGTTTGATAGGTCGGTTTGTTAGCCAGCTGTTCAATATCAGTATAGCTAGCTAACCTCTTTTAGAATTTCAGTGCGACAGAATATGAAATAAATGATTCACAATCACTAGGAACACGTGTTTTTGGAATATAATGACTATAGCCAACGTTGTACCCTTTGTTGTAGACTATAGAGTCGGTTTAAACCCTTTTATTTATTAACTATTTTGCTGAAAAATAATATTTTTAAATAAAAAATACAGCAAAGGCAATATTGTTTTATAGTTTTATATGAAAAGAAATTACAGTCACAGACTTGGGAATTGTAGTTCTTTACTTAACTATATAACTGCCTGACTGGATACTGGTGATAACTGCTTGATTAATATTAGATTAATGTACTCATTAATTTGTTTAATCCCAGGGCTGCAAAGCAGTCCAACAACATGAAGGGTTTGTGAAATAAGATTATCAGTCCCACTTATTCAGACTGCTGGAACAACAGCAGGTAACTAATAAGCAGTCTTTAAAAACTACTGATTAGTTTTCATTTGCGAGGACATAGTGACTACTGTGAAACAGGGTATTTTTTAATGAAATTGTGGCATTTCTCCCATATACTCTTACTATATTGTTTCAGGAAATAATTGTCAAATATCTTTTTAACCAGAGAGTGTTGTGTAATATTATCATTCAGTGTAAGGATATGTTTTAGGTCTAGTTCAAGATTCCTGGAGTTCCTCTTACTTTCACTGGAAAATATGTTCATGTTTTATTAATATGTTATATAAAACATTCATCAACAAGTAATAATGGGAACAGTATGTTGTGTTTTTGCTTTAAAACACCCCAGCAGATGGTATCAACTACCGAGAGGATTACAGCTCTGTGTGTCGGGTGTTGAAAACCTTGGCGCACATTTTCACTTTCTCACAAAGTAATGACCATGCAGGAACACGTACGGGGTTCATTACTAATGCAAACCCCTTTTTAGCGTGCTACTGTCAGCTTCTCACTCCTTCCTGCAAACTCTTACACGTCTCAGTGGCAATAGATATAGGAGGTTTGAAATTCTTAAACATATCTAAAAGTTTGCAAGCATTATTATTATTAGTAGTAGTATTATTATTGTTTGTATTAGTTTGTTCTTGATTTAGTCTCAAGGTTGTTCTGTGGCTTTTTGTTAAAAGCGTTATCTTGGCAACATTTAACTATTTTACTTGTCTGCTGTTTGGTTTGGCTGTGAGAGCTCTTCATGGTGTAGTGCTTACACAGACAGCAGATATCTGTGTGCGTCATGCTACCTCTTCACTCAAGAGACCATGCTGTGTAAGCTGCACACTGGGCTAGACCATTAAATTGAGCATCAATTGCAAATCTCTGCACATTACAGGAAAGTCTGTTGAACCAGTTTTGACATTGCTGTGGTATGTTATTTTTTTCTAGCACTTGGTACCCTCATGTCTAAACCTTACTAAAAAGGTGCGAATACTGACACATGCTTAGTCGGAAACGCTCTGTGCTTTGTCATCATCTTATGTCTTTGTTTTGTAGGCCTATTAGTTTAATACTCAAGCTTCATGTTATTATGTAATGTGATTGTCTCATCTAAGATATCCCTGCAGCCAGTACACAATCCAGTGTTTTTATATGACTGTATTTGGCTATGGCAGCACACACAACATACCTGTTCAGGTCAGGGTAACATTCAGCTGCCCACTTGCTGCCTGGTGCATGTTCACTACTCATTCATCTTTATTTAATTAGCTGATTAGCAAATGAACTTGCTTGAGGCTACAGTGGTCTTTCTGGGAATCCTTATAATCCGTTAATGCATTGTTTGTGTTGCTTGTTTAGATATAAATCTAAGACAACAACATTATGTCTTTGCTCTGACAAGTCAAAAATCTCTTGATAGAGGTGCACCTTTGCAAGCCACTGCTAATAAGTCAAGTGACTAGTGTACACCAAGAGGAGGCAGGTCCTCTTGTTAAGACCTAAGTATACTGCCCACATTGTAAAACTTCCCTTTTTGTTTGAGCTATTACATAAGTCGCTTCTTCTTGTTGTGCCCACGTGCAGCAGCGTCTATAGGCCCTGTTAGTGCAGCTTGTGTCTTGTGCACACTCACTTACACCTGCACTGAGCACTTAGAGTAAATGGCAAAGAACAAGGGAGGTCTGTGTCAGTTTTGGCAGCAGGAGCTAAAAGAGCAGAAGGGACCCAGTAATCAAATTTCCACCGAATAATTTTTTTTCATTATTATTATTATGATTTTTTTTTTTTTTTCATTGAGCTTTCTTGTTAGCATTTCTATCATACCATATGATGGTGATGCAGTCTCTTAACTGCCCAACATTGATTTAATTCTGACATTTTTAAGGTCTTTAGCTTGTTCATTTTATTGATCATATGTTCCTTAATGCCTACATGTTTTTAATTTGATGTGGGTCAATAGTGTATTAGCCTATGCTGAACGGGCACCCTTTCCAGAATGCACCTCTGGGTGTACATATACATTAATGGGGTGCACCCTACCTTTACGCTAATGCCATCTGCAACTCGTTCCAGCCAGTGTGATTTACAAATGTCTTTACCTTCTTAATATTTATTAAATACATTGATGTGAGGGCTCAGTATGAAGGTCATCCATGTAGGCACACACATATGTTACACTCATATGGTGTATGCTGCATATGAAACAGTTATTAAATTAATCTGAAGTATGATTTTGAATAGAATATATACAACCTCAGTGGTCTGGTGTGGTCTCAACTATGTCTATGTATATAAATATAAATCTATGTATATACTTTCAACCACTTTCACTGACAGGCAGAATGAATGCATTTCACATTGCCTGTCAGAGCAAACGTGACATTTGACTAATAAATGTGAGTAATTACTGTGTTACATAAGTAAACCCACCTCAGGCTACCTCAGAATATGCTGACTGTTTTTCCTGTTGCTGAGCAGGCAGTTGTAGTTTTAGACGCTTAATCTTCAGAACACTATTGTTTCTGCCTCCTGGACATGGACATGGACAATGTCAAGTCTTCTGAGATCTCTTGCCCTCTAACCATGTCTTTTTTCCTGTGTTAAGTTTAAAATGTTGCATTTCTCTTCAAAAGTCATTGAGCAAGTAGTCGGACTGAACAAACACCTGAACCACTGAGTTAGATTTTTCTAAAGTAAGAAGCTGTTTTGAACATAATATTCTGTAAATTCTCCAAATGAAAATTTCCCCTCTAACTAGTCTCCGACCTCCTTAAGCAGCTTATGTTCAGCTGGCACAGGAGAAGAAATGTTATATCCCAACATGAACTTTCTTGCTCTTCTCCCTGCAGCTGCATTTTGAAACAATTTAAATTCCTCAGAATCTTAATTAGTGTATACACTTTCTTTAGATATTTTAAACTGATAATTCTTTTATTTTTATTTTTTAGGAACATCTTTAAAGGCTCTTATGTAATGTGTTTCTGGGAAGATGTGGGCTTGAAGTAGCCTGAGGATCAGTGGATAAAACATGACTCTGTAAAGAATAGTGTTCAGGGTGGAGATTCATCAAGGTGGAGACATATCTTGTTTTTCAGCTTGTTTGCTTTTAAACTTTCAAGTGATGTGCCAGGTAATTAACTGTGGTGAAAACAGTTTCAGTTTGAGTGTCCCTGCTGCACTTGCTGTTTAGGCTGTCGGAGTTCATTTTTTGAAGAGGTAAAACCAGCTTGCTTTTCCCTTCCTTCAGAGAAAGGCACTATTTTCCTTCCCTGAAAATGGTGCTTGCTCATGCTCCCCTCCCCCTCTGCTGCTCGCTGCTCTTTAACTGTTTGGCTCTTGCAGACACTCTGCCCTTGCACTGTGTGTATAAATGGACTATATTCCTCTCTTATTCTTTTTGTCTGTGATTTAGTTTAGTTATCTGCAGGATGTTTGTCTGCATGTTTTTGTGTTTGTGCAAGGGCAATTTACAGGAGTGGTCCCTGTTGATAGCAGTGACAGACCCTAAAGAACATTGTGTACTGTAGTACTTGTTTATCAGACAAACCACTGTCATAAAACCTATATGACCAAGTCTGTACATTGTTCTAGAGTCACAGATCTCATTATCTCATGTTTTAGCAAAAAAAATAATTTTAATTAAATAAATCAGAGTTAATTAGTCATTATTAACTTTATAATTATAGTTAAAAATGACATGCCTGCCTCAAATTAACAGCTCTATTTTGGGGGTTTCTTTAAGAGTTGTTACAATTCCAATACTAGTATCAGAAATGCCGCCAATATTGCAAAACTTTCAGGTTTCGGTATTGTCGAGTACTTAAACCCATTCACCAAACCGATCAGTTCTTGTTTGTTGCTCTCCCTTGAAGTTGCACCGACTGTAGCCATGCGCCCTATTGTGATTGTGACCAAACTGCAGCTGTTTAAACTTTCTTTCTAAAGTTAAGGTTCTCTCATAATAACCGTCGTCAACGAAGGACTAAGTTTATTTGTTTGTTAGCTATGTTTGAGCTCTGTCAAGCTAATGCTCTTCCCTCTCCCGCTTCTCATGAGCTGTTTGGACACTAACACGACCGTTTTGCGGACATAATCTGCATGTGTGGTTTTATTAAGGGATAAATCTTGAGCAGGTCATAAAATAGTGCTATGATACAATCATACAGGGCTAGCAATAGTATACAGCTTTAGTAACACTTTCGAGAACGGGCACATTTTATCATAAATTTATGCATGAATGCATTAGTACATGCATAGGGTTAAGGTTTAGGAGACTTTGGTCAGGTTATGAATGAAAATATGATTTAAATATGATAATTCTTGGTGATTCATGCATGAATTCATGATAAAATGTTACCACAGCATTTTATACTCACACAAGTATTGGTCTGGTACTCGGTATCGGCAGTTACCCTGAACCCAGGTATCGGGATTGGATCGTAAAGAGAAAAATGGTATCGGAACAACCCTAGTTTCTTTAAGAACTGTGTTTGCTCACTGCTTCAGAGACTGTTTACACTGGGAGGACGTTTAGTTAGTGTAAATGTTTCACTACCCTGCAGCACATGGGAACACCATGTCCCAAGGTGAATGCTTTAAGATTTGTCCTTTTTCTTCCCTGCTGCATACGTACAACCAGGAATGCATGTGTATTGTAGCGTGTAGCGGTTCACTCCCACCCAAACAAACCAAACTCCGTGGCTTTCTTTCCCCCTCTCAAATGACATTATATCACATGGTCGCGTCCTTCAGTCCCTTTGTCTCTACCATTGTCCCCGAGCCGGTGCTCCTGATGTCACATTTCCCAAAGCCTGTTTGATCCCTGTCTGAGAGGGTTGGCTGCAGCGAGGCAATGCTTCAGTTTTGCCACAAAATGACCTTAGTTGTTTTCGTAAATACTTTCTGAATGAATTTGTTTTTTTTTTTCCCATTTCATTATAATATGTTCCCAGCCACGCATTAAATTAAACTAAACATACTAATCTCTAATTGTATACCAGGCTTATAATCTATTTAACAGAGGGAATAAAATGTAAGTTGCTTGGGTTGAATTATTGAGGGCTTTATGGGAAGATTCCTTATTTGTCGCTTTTTGTACATAAAAAAAATACCACGGTTTAACTATTTATTCAGCTGTCCACCCCACAGCATCTGAGAAAAGGCCTCCTGTGTACATTTACAAGGATTTACCTGCGTCACAAGGTCCGTGCTGTCAAAAGATAGATCCTTTTTCTGAATGCGAAAACAAACAACCTTTTCAAATATGTCAAACTGGTGTGTTTGGTTTGCGTAGTTATCGTGTGGCATCAAGGTTTGCATGTGAATGATGCGTTCGATTATTAAACATTTGTCTCTTTCAAAAGAAACGTGATGCATTTTTTTTTCCAGGACATGCGTGATTCAACATTAAATAAAAACTAAACATCGCGTTGTCAGTTCTTGGACAGCACTGTCTAATGTCCTAATTAATAAGTTCAAACCCAGATCATTTTGCAAGTAAGAATTTTGGTCAAGTAGAGAGTAGCTTGTGTGCAGTGACACATGACGGCACAGGTTTCAGTTTATTTGAATTATCTTTCCTAATGCAACAACATTTTGGTTCAGTGAATGTAGAGCAAAAATGACTGGGTTCCAATTTGTTTTGTGTAGATAAAGCTTTGGAGAAAGATTTCAAGCAGTCACCATTTTGAAATAATTCCAGATACTATCAAGCCTAGGGGGGAAGGGAGCAGTGTTTGACATACAGCTTGTAACAGAAACTGTTCTCGAGATCTACTAAACAACCTATAGCCTCGAGGTCTTGATGCGCTTCATCATGAGTCAGTTTCTTTTGGTTTACGCAAAACGAGCGTTGGTGACGTGCTTTTTACTTGGGTGCATCTCACGACAGTGATGTGTTTGTGCATGTTTGTTTAGGCGTGTGTGAATGTCAGAGCTTCATTGGACCTGCCCCGAGGATGCACCAGTGAAGAGAACTGTGGAGGATTAGGGGCAGCAGAGCAAAGTACTGCTCCATTTAATTGTATACAAAGAGTTGTTATGATATCATAACAACTGTGATAAGATAGCATAAATCGACTACAAATAGGCCCCCTAAAAACATTGCATTACTTCTGGGTTAAACCATAAACTTTATATTCTACGTTTACAGCACATGGTTAACACTGTCACCTCACAGCAAGTTCCAGATTTGGACTCCGGGCTGGACACGGCCTTTCTGTGGGGTTTCAATGTTCTCCAGGTACTCCAGTTTCACCCACCAACATGTCATAGTCTCTGGTTAGTCACATGAACTGGGTACTTTGGCGCCCCATGGGGATAATTAAAATAAAACACGCATTACAAGGCACTAACTAGTTTTCTGGATACTTGGTCCAATTGGCAGCATTGTCAGATTATGTATTGTGACATAATGTGTTTGAGACTGCAAACGTTACTGGGAGCTGAAAGACTACCGGCTGTCTGTAAGGCAGATGCACTGGCCTACTTTTCCAGACGAGCCCTGGCACATCTCCCTGGCCCACAATCCGTCTATGGCCACGTGGATCTCCTCTGCTCAGCTGTTTTATTTTTTTACCTCCTGCCGTTTATTCGGACTCGAGTAGCACAGTGTCAGTGTCGGCTTTTAAACTGGTTATTTTCAGTCTTGTTTATAGAATTTAGTCACATGCTTTCTCCAGGTGCATGGCTGAAGTTTTGCAGGCGACCATCCGGTGTGAACGGAAGCTTGAATTGAACTCTAAATTACCTCCACATCAGCATGCTCCCATATGTGCTTCTCACAATGTTGAGCTCAATCAGGCACCACAAGTTTAATATCAAAAGTAATGTCATCTTGGACCCAAATATCATATGCCTCAGTACAGGAAAAAGAAAAACATCCTTTTAGATCCATAAAGGATTTGTGCATTATGTGTTAATAAACGGAAATTCAAGCTAAAACAAGGCATTTTTGGGTAAGTTAGGGTATTTTTAAGTCTTTCAATTTACATTTGACCACTTTTAATGTATTTACTTAAGGCTATTTACGCTGAATTTAGTTGTACCTGCCTCTAGCCTAGTTCGTCCTGACACAGTGACACAGTTGAAGCTGCATTTAAGATGGTTAAGGGCTTTACAGGTCCCTGCACGCTATTCGTTATGTCTCCATGTGCCTTTTTAATAACAAACACTAACAAGCTGACCTGCCAATTAGGCCCGGTAATGCTCCTCTGTAAACTGCCTAGTCATGTCAAGAACACATAAAGGTATATTTTTGATCACAACACGTATGCTGCATGTTCGCACAAAAATAAAAACCTCCCTTTAAAACAGGTAGGAGCCTAGGTTCCATGTTTCCATGCAGCTGATGGTAGTGGTGTGTTTGAGTACAGTGGAGTGTATTTGAGTTGCTTTAGTGATTCTGAATAGTCCCAAAGCCAACAGGATGTACCAGGGGGATTTGGCTGCTGGGCAAAGGCAGGGGCAGTTTATCAGGCCATTCAGTCAGTGTATCTGGGCAGAACTGTTTGGCTTTGAATTATTTCAAGTTTATGGTTAATCAGTCAAAAGCAGTATGCTGGTTGGTTACTATAATGTAAGTTTTTATAAACACTGACTCACTGATTTCTGCTGTTAGATTCTTAAGGCCAGTTGTTTATACATTTGCTGTAAAATGTGGCACAAAGATATGACAAAGGGCAGAACAAAATAAATAGTATGATAAACCTCAGATATTTCTGAAGTGGGACAGGAAACGGGGCTAGAGGAAAGACGATAGAGAGATTTCCAGTCTGCCAACTCCTGAGTCTCACCCCATGCTCTTCTATACATTAACTTGACACACGCACTATTTTTTTTCACTCCTTTGTGGACCACAACTTATCACTCATTGTTGCGTAAGGATTCGATTCTAAAATGTAGGTCAGAACCCTCCCCCTCAGCAGCTCCTCTCAGATTGGCTCCCTCTGTGGCCTTTTTTTTCTCCTTTTTTTTTTTTTTTTTTTTTTTTTTTTTTTAATATATATTTTTTTCTCTCCCTGTTTTCCTTGAGTTTTCCTTTTTTACAGTGTCAACTCCCAAGATTTGTTTTATGTGTCCGTGATGTTGATTTGATTAAAACTGTATCTGGATGCATTTCTGTTTCAAAGTCTCATGTTTGCATAGAGCCAGTATTTCAACAAGCCGTAATGGGGAAGTCAATTACATTTGCATTTGACTACACAGATGTCTTTTGTGGATAGTTCAAACGGTGAGGTGCTCCTAATTTGTGTTGTGGCTGTTTGTCACTCATGTTGACATAAGGGATCTCTTGTCTCACTGAATGGTTAAGGGTAGCACATGCGTAAAAATATGAACTGCTAAATAGTCTCAAGCTATGGATCTAAGTTTAGCATATATAGCACATGCTGCTTATTTATTTTCTGTGGCGCTTTGCACTTAAGTTCCTTCTCTAGCTTTGTTACCCTTGGAGTTTATTTTTCCGAGCAAGCGTGTATTATGAGGTGTTAACATCAATAGGGACGTGCACATGTCAGTGTCAGCAGGGTTCTGTGACAGCTGTCCCGTTTAAAAATAACCACAAGTTCTTCAACCACAATTGATAAATTATATGTTTTAGGAGGGACATTATTGAAATGTTATTACTTTGTATGCTTGAAAAACACATTTTTGGTCCACAAATCATTATGTCCTTAATTTTTATATTGTCATTATTACTGAGATCTGTATGGACAGTCTGCAGCTGCTGAGGCTCTCCTGAGTGACATTTCACTGACTTGCACAGATGGTTGTGGCTGTGTGATGCTGAGTATGTGTGCCCACTGCTCATCTTCTTACTGACAGCCGGGCCGACAGAGCGCTAACATGGCCCTCCACGTGTCCAGCCCAAGAAAACCTCCAATTTTAGAATCACATGGTGCTCAGTCACAGCAACGCGTCTTTACACCTCCTGATTTTCTAGGGGCCCTCATGTCCATGGTCCTCATGACATGTATTGCCCTCCTTCATCTAGAATGAGGTGTAGGCCTCTCTGCTCTGCCTTTGATGGCCAGTGTGTGAAACGTCTTTGTGCAGTGTTAAAGGACAATCTAATGGTTTTCAGTGTGTCTGATGACCAACTTAAAATTGACGTTATCCTAATAACTGTTTCTTAATGTGTGCAAAAAGTACATGCTTAAACACAGCTGCTGGGAGTTTAGCTATTGTTTAACCTCACTTTTTCATTTTGACTGAACTGATAAACAAGTCCAGAACAAGCTATCTCTTTGTATCTTGGGTTTTTGTCTCTGTTGCGCCATATTATCACTCTAACGTTGTTATGCTATGGCCTCTTATCTTGCACAGTTTTAACCTTTTCATCTATTATTCAGAGTCTCCTACTGCTGCGAAAGTACATTTTCAGGACAGTACATAAATAATTAAATTGTGTTCAGATGTTCTGTCAGTTTCCACAGGCCTTGCTGTCTTTGAGCATCATGTTACAGAAAACAGCAGCAGTTACCTCGTGACTTATAACATTAATCATAATATTACTTGTATTGTACCATGTGTGTTTCCTAATGTACCCACTCCCACCTTCGCTCTTAACACTCGACTACCTTGACTCTATAGCTTGTGCCTTTAGCTCTGGGCCTGAGGCAGCGGCGCTCACGCTAGAGCTTATATACAACGTTTCAGTTTAAATGCATGCTTTGTGTTCTACACAGTGCTTATGCATCTCTGGTCTTTTATAATAGCATAAAAGCATTTCCTTGTTTTATTTTCATTACATAACTAGGCAAACCACTAAATTTAGCATCATGGCCTTATTTCTGCTTTGATACTGATGTAGCGTTGTGCTTTGTGTTTCAGGAACCCTAGTCATCATGTGTGTTGTTCAGAGCAGAGCCTGTCTGGCCCGGGTGAATCTGCTGGGAACAGAAACCCTGATGGCCACGAAACGAACAAGAGTATGACATCACACAAGACAAGGTTAGTGGGCTTTAATAATTTAGATAATTGTTATGCTTAGAGCTTCATATTATCATTTGTATGTAGGATTATGCTGCTGTGAGCTTTTGCTTTTCAAAAGCTCTGTATGATGAGTATTATTAGATCTGGTAAAATGTAGGAGTTAGCAGAGCTGTAACAGGGTGGTGGTGAGAAATGGGTCATGCACTTCTGTGACCCACTAACCTCTCTATAACAGTGGGTGGCATAGAGATAAGAGCATTGACAGGGCGACAAAGTGAATGGTCAGTGATGCCCCGTGGAAGGGTCAAGGCTCAAATGCCTGCTCTAAGAGTTTGTTATAGAGTCAGTGAATGATTCTTGTATCTGATGTCATTAGAAAGATAAAGCTGACTAAAACTAAACCGTAAATGTGTCACAGGGTTAAAGTGCAAAAAGGCCTCAGCGTAGCAGTGCAATGGTGAAATGACTCGTAATGCTCCCTATTTTTATTTATTTTTTACTTCTGTGTTAATTTGTTTGGCTCTCACATGAAAACTACCATGTAGAATTATTATCTGGAACTCTAATGTACTATTGTGAAAACTTTCATTACAATTTTTACCTTCTTTAAGCCAGTTTCTGTCTGAATTGCTGAAAGGGATCCCTATTTTGTCATTACGTACACATGGGGTGTGGTCCTTTTTAACAAAGATTTGGAAACTGGCTTAACTGGGTTAAATGTCTAAAACCAATGGCCTTTAGGATTTATATATGAGCATGAGGGTCAGAATGAATGACATTTTAGTCTTGTGTGGAGGCAACAACAAGCTTAGAAGAAGAGAAATCATTGTGTTTGAGCCTAAAACATACAGGCCTGCCAGGGCAGTTCAGCAGGCCTGGCAATCTGTCACTAGCGTATTACACACTCTTTGTCTGGAAACAAAGGACTCTCTCAAGCTGAAGTAGAATTTTTTTTTAAACATTATACAGATAAAAATACATTTTCATACTAGAATTAATATATATACTGCAGCATTGTTACTCTTATTTGAACAATAATCTTTACTTTTTTCCACCTTTTTTAGGTGGTGGATGAAAGGGCAATTCACACATCCTACGATGTGGGACTGGAGACACAGAGAGCGGCACTGGAGAAGCTTGCAACACACAATGAACCCTCAGAGCAGGTTTGAGTACAAGGAGAACAGAGGATATTCATTTCGAAAGATATATTAATAATATTGTCTTTACAATGCCCCAGAGTCTAAGTGTTGCCTTTATTATGTATTTCTTTTCCAGACTGTGAATGGGAAAGAAGCTGAGGTGGAGGAGACCAAGCCCCCTCCAGAGTCAGCTCTACCTGTTGATTCTGAGCCAGAGCCCCACACAGACCTCCAGGATGACTTGGATGTGCAGACTGTCTCCCAGGACGAGCACCAGGAGGCCTCAGAGTCCTCCGCTCCAGAACTAGGACTTGCACAGGTGCATAAGTCCTCAGATGCTCCAGTTCCAGTGGAGCACTCCAGTGACAGTGATGCCACCAACCCCAACCTGGACTCATCCCAAGGCACAACTCCACATGAAGCTGAAAACGAACCTACCTCACAAACTGGCAACCCGCCACAGCCAAGGTAAGCCCCCATTCCTCTGTCAGCGCAGGGGCCTGCGTCTCTGGCTGTAGAGGTTGGCTTTAACCGCTGGATGTGTGATTGTTAAACTAAACATATAATCTATGACAAATATACATTTCCTTAAGTAGTTAAAGCCAATTTCCCTTCCATATTCATATTCACTTTACATTTTAAGTAGACCACATCAATAGTGCCGTGTTATTATTGTCTTTTGTTACATTTGACTTAGAATTAACTTTTTGTTAGATTTTTTTTTTTTTCCATTCTATTATTTGGCACATTTTGTGTGTGTATTTGTTTTACTACCGAACATTTCATCCTTGGGCACACACCTTACCCTGAGGAGGTTTTCACTAAAAGACTTTTCTTGGAACTGTTGAGTGCAACATTAAAAGGAACAGTAAAACTAACTGGACCTCCTGAAAATCTGGAAATAATGGAACTTTGGAAAACCTTTAAAATACCCTCTGTGGACAATGAACTTTGAACTTAAGTACCCTAGACATTTTTTAAGAAGAGGATACAGCTCGGAGGACATGCCAGTCAACATTAAAGGACAGAATCATGATGTCTGCCTAATCTACCTGGACCTTCTCCTCTGTTGTCCATTTCTGCCTGTTCTCTTCCTCTTTTCTTCCTTTCCTATTCTCACCCTCATGTGTCCCCTCTTCCTTGCTCCATGTCCTTATCCAGTGTAAGGAGATGTGGTAAATGCCATGTCCTTTCTTTCCCTCAGTGCAGTGTGGGTTGCCAGTGAAGGAGATGATCTCCCAGTAGACAGCTTTGTCTATGCAGAGCTCTCTGACTCACAGTGCGGGGTCATTCCCCCCGAACTGGCAACCTGTGAAAACTTCCCTTTTGGCAGCCCTGTCCTCAGGTGAGTATCTAAAACAAGAAGCAAATCAAAGCACAGAGGTAAATCGCAGGTAAATTGAAGCTACACCTCTCTGCTGTGCCTTACCATCAACCATCGGCCTTGCTCTACTGTCATGTTCTCATCAAGCTTTTAATTTTAATTTTCCATAGATTTGTCTGCTCAGAAAGTCAAATATGTTTTATGTTTAACTGACACACAGAAAACTTATGTGCTCTCCACATTCTTGATCTTCTCTGCATAGTGTGGATGAAGCTGAACTAGAAGATCAGCAATTTGACCAGGCTTCTGGCACCAAGGCCGAGGTCCATCCCACTACAAACCAAGAGGAACAAGTCCACGCAGCAACAAGAGTCAGAAAATGGGCTATTGGACCTGGACCAGGAGGTCAACACATCCCTCCACAAAGAACAGAAGGTGGGCTTCTTACTTTATGCATTAGGCAGCTTTCTTTTGTCTTGCTAATTTGTAAAAGACTGGCAATGTTTTTTGTGAAACTGTTGTGTTGGTCAGAGTTTCCATGAGGTCTCAAAGGCTGCTTATATAATCCATTAAATTATTATTCACACTTCAGCGCAATTCAATGATGTCACCAAGGACTAGCTGACTGCGACAAAATTGAGTCATTGCTATTTTATACTATGACTGAGGCATTCAGACAATCACAAACTAATATAAGGAATCTGTATTTCATATATTAAAGTGTTGCTTTGTGTGTTAGGCTGGGGATGCCAGTATTACCAGGGAAACTGATCCCTCGGTGCCCAGCAAAGAGGACATCCCGACCTTTGACGAATGGAAGAAACAGGTCATGGAAGTTGAGAAGGAGAAAAGTTAGTGCACTCCAGATATAAATAAAACTCCATTATTATATTATCCATAAACTGCTCTACGGTGTATATATATTTTTTGCCTTATAATAAAAAGAATTTTAGTGGGAGGGGAACAAAAATGTAAAAAGGAATGACGTCCCTGGTTGAAAATTTTTGTTTGCCGTCTTAGTTCCAAAATTGCTACATTGCCTAGTGAGGATTTGTTTCTGTTGACATTCTAATTATGTGTTTGTTAACTCCCTTAACTCCAGGTCAGTCCCTCCACACCTCAACCAGTAGCAGCCCGCATCCAGTAAAGAAGGTCCAGAAAAACTTTAAGAATAATTATGCCTCTGTAGAATGTGGTGCCAAGATACTTTCTGCCAACAGCGAGGCCAAGGTTAAACACACATTTCTCTTCTGCTACACATTACGCCCATGATATACATGTCACTGATGTGGCATTAACTGATAAGATGATTAGACATTCAGAGCGTGTTATGAAAACGAATCATCTTTATGGTATTGGCTGATTAAAAATCAATTTTATCTTCCAGAGCACTTCAGCCATTCTCAAAGAGAATATGGATCTTTATATGCTTAATCCATGCAGCACTAAAATATGGCAAGTACCGCTTTATTATGGTATTACTTAAATTGTCTTGATCAGAAGAGGATATTTTAAAACTGTATTTGGATCTTTGCAGGTTCGTGATTGAGCTCTGTGAGCCCATTCAAGTCAAACAGCTGGACATTGCTAACTTTGAGCTCTTTTCATCTACCCCTAAAGACTTTCTAGTGTCCATCAGTGACAGGTATTGTAATGTGTTACATGTATTCAATTATAGTCACTTATAGACCACTTACAGTATTTATATGCACACAGTTAACTTTTAAAACACTTTTAAAAGTGTTTTAGCACACATTAAAACATTGTTGACATTTTGTTCATCTGTGTTATCTTGAGTATGAGCTTTAAATGAGCTTTCATGTGCCATTCTTGAACACAACCTTTGAATTCCCCCTTTGTCACAAAATGGCAAACAGCATTAGCATCCAGCTGTGAAATTAGCTGTGTATTGAGAGCATTATGTCTGACATTCACTGTGATATTTTTAGATACAAATGCTTTTTCTTACTCTGCTTGCAGATATCCTACCAACAAGTGGGTGAAGCTTGGCACTTTTCATGCTCGTGATGAGCGCATAGTCCAGAGTTTCCCTTTGGATGAGCAGCTCTATGCTAAATATGTGAAGGTAATCGTTGTTGTTTATTTTTATCACTACCAGAGGGGAGGAATATATGACAAAACAATATTTTTTTCTTTGTTCTTCCCATTCCTTCACACTTCTTAATACATAAATATACATTAGAACACATTCACTGCTCTGTAAGAGGCATTTAAGCTCAGGGGACCCTATGACTTCATTGTACGTTACCCATGTCATCTGCCCTGCCTGTTACCACTCCCTCCTTTGGAATAGAGTGTGTGGCTGAGATAATGACTGTAAGGGTGTTTTATGAATGTACCAATTGGATGGTTTGTGTCTCCAGTGGCAGGAAATAAACAATTCTTGAGTCTCCTGTGTCTGCTTTAATGATCTCACTGACGGTCGTCTCTATTATGGCCTTTATGTATTGAACTCAAATGTTACTGTCCTTTTCTAAACTACCTCGTTTCAAACCACTTTACTTTTATACTTTTATTGTTGCTCACTTAAAACTGTTGATTATTGATAAATGCAGGCGTAATTAATGTGACTTTGTTATGGGAATTTTACTTATGAATTATGTCATTATTGTTTTCTTTTTCTGAAACGTCAGCATAGTTCTGAGCTGTTTATCTCTAGTTTTATATTTTTAATGTTTATTTTTGACTTCTCATAAGTCTTTCTATTCCAAAGCTTTGTATTTGACCTGTAATATGACATATTATTGGCAAATTCTCAACTCGCTTGTTGCTGGAATCAAGCTTTACTAATTTCTTTATCTTGTCTTGTCTCTCTTCCTGTCTTCCTCTCGCATTAGATGTTCATCAAGTACATAAAGGTTAGCACTCTTCTGTTTCTGTCAGAGGATATGATGCACCACTTTTAATGAGCAAACTCTAAATAGGAAAGCCTTGGATGCATGTGAACATTATTAACCAAGTATAACTCACTTAGTGGTTGGCTCTTCACATTTATAGTCTCACATTTGTGGTGGATTGTGGGTTTGTGGACTGGGCAACATACTATTTTTGGGAGCGGCACTAGATTATTGTTTGTCATTTTTCACTGAAAGAGTTTTTCTGTTTTCTCTGCAGGTAGAGCTTCTCTCTCATTTTGGATCAGAGCACTTCTGTCCTCTCAGTCTCATTCGGTAATTATTTTCTTATGTGTACTTTATTCTGCTACATTCAGTAACACATCAGTGTTCGACATAAGAGTTATAGTAACAAGGAATAATTGCCACTTATATTGTCCAAATACTAAAATGATTTATAGGTTACAGATCGTCTCTCTCTGCTCCTCTGAGCCACACTTAAACTGCTAAATCTTAATGCACTAATTATTAGTCTTTGTGCACTAAATATTAAGCAAAGTTTACATTTTTGTTGTCTTCATAGACCCTGGGTTTATTCTGTAGACTGTGGACCTTTTAGCAAAAAATAAATGCAGCTTTCTGATGACTAGCACTAAAGCAAAACAAACCTAAGCTCAGACAGTCGCGAGCAGGATCTGTTAGAGGGAAAGGGAGAGGCATGCAGACGCAGCGAGAGGAGACCGGAGGAAAAGTTTGGTAAATACATCCAGGACAGTTACATTTCGGTGTTATAGGTATTTTACTAAGCTGGCGCCGCCTATGCTTACCTTCACAGACAGATTTACAGACTGTGGCTGTAACATTTAATTCAGGATTATTTAAGACCAAACAACACAGCGCTGCCTCTGTCTCTGAGCCACTGCTCTTCCTGTTGTTTCTAACCTTACAGAGCACATTAACAATGTGAAAAACTCAGTGAGGGTTGTTAGCCATGTTGTTGTTGCAGACTTATTTTCACTGCCAACGGCTCCGAATCCCTCTTTGCAGTCCTTTATTTTGACTGTAGTCTTGTAACACTTACATTTTTGTAACTTTACATTAGTGTTTGTGTCCAAAGCTTGGATTAAAGCAGTTTTTTTTTTTGTATTATACAGAAATGATATTGCTCTGTCGATACAACTCTTCTAACCTGCCGCCGAAAAGCCTGTTCTTTCCCACAGCAAGCCACTCAAATGCGCGATGAACAAAAGAAAACTAATCACATAGCGAGTAGCTGGGACTTGTGTTAGAAAAGCCAATCAGCCGCTGTCAAAGCCGGTGTGTGAGAGAGGAGAAGGGGAGGCGGAGGAGCACAGAGGCTAAGCAGCGGACTGAGCGTGTAAAGAAGGTTTTCATAATCGTTGGCCTTATTGGGATCAAGGTATCTTTATTATCCCCAAAGGGGCAAATTGGGGAAGGGCCCAATACACACACTACGTCAATGGGCGACAGGCTACTAAATGGACGATCACCAGTGGCGCCCCTCCCTCCCTCCATCCAATAGGGTGCACAAGCTCTTAGTCTCTTGGAATTAGAGATAAAACGTCTTCACCTTGAGTCCAGAAGCTTTTACTTTAACCTTGTTTTCTAGATGTTCATGATAAAATATTTATTTGCTCCTCCCTTGTTATGTGCCTTTACAACTAAAGTTTTCTTATAGTTAATTGATTTAGCATTGTCGCTACATTTTTCTCAAAGAGTAACAACTAGTCATGTTAACATGGTTAAAAAGTCATTTGCAGTGCAGTAAGACAGAACGTTTATGGTTTATCTGTAGGGTGTTTGGTACCAGTATGGTGGAGGAGTATGAGGAGATTGCTGAATCCCAGTACCCTTCAGAAAGACTGGAGTTCCTGGATGAAGACTATGGTAAGAGGATTTCATTCAGTGACATTCATAGAGGATTTGAACTATCTTTAAAGATTGATAGTTTTATAATAAAATATTAGTGCTGGGCAAGTTACCGCATTGTTATTGCGTTAGCGCATTAATAAATTAACAGCGACAATTATTTTATCGCATTATATTGATGAACAGCAGGAACTGCACTCACATGCTCTGACTGTAATGAAAACACAAGAGAGACATTTATATTGTTTACATTGTTATAATGTTATGATCGAGGCTCTGGACATAACTCGTTTTTCTTTAACAAACTAAACTAAATATTAATGCCCTGGCAGTGGCAACTATTTGTTGTTTAATAGTTAATTTGATTAAATTAATGTTTAGGTTGAGATTTACAAGAAATATTTTAACTGCTACTAACTTTTTAACTGCTGTAAAAAGCACCTTATTTGTTTAAAGTGTTTGCAAACCATATGTTATTGCACTTTTGTTTATATAGCAGTACTTTCAAAATAGAGTATGCAATACACAAATTTTTAATTCATTATTAATTTTTGGTATAATACAATTAATCGCAGAACTTGTACGATTAATCGCGATTAAACGCTTTAATCGTTGCCCAGCACTAATATATATACACCAGTGAGTTCCCCTTTTGTAAGAACAATGCCTGGGCAGCAAATCTCTGTAAGGGATCTAGTGGAGTCATGTTGCAGCCTCTGTAGCCACATGCCTGAGGCCAGGGTTGACTATAAATACCACTAGGGCCATTCCCTTTTTCTTTCTCATTTCCGATCCATTGTTTTTGCTTTACATATAAACTTTAACACATGATCATTATTTAATTTTATTTTATTTATTTTAACTTTTTGTAACATTTTTCAGACTATCCTCCAGGCTATCAACCATCAGAAGACAAGGCTTCAAAAAATCTCCTGGGCTCTGCTACCAGTATGTACACACACCTACTACATGTGTTTTGATTGTTCGCATAACTGCCAACACACATCATCATTTGCCTTGGCCTGGCATGGTAGAAAATAATGCATCTTGGTGATGATTACAAACATATTTCTGTGTGATGAGTGAAGAATGCAGCAAAGTATTTTAACATGTTTACACCCCTTGTAAACATTTCCTCATTCTGTAGCAGCCTGTGGTTGCAGTTTGCAGCTGAAATCCTCAATCCAAGCTTGATATCTATTTTTCCATTACCCTACCCCTGTCTTTAGCCCCTTTTCAAATACTAAGCCTATGTGGCTTCATGCTGTGTACACAGACATCGACTGAGGCTAGGATGGAGTTTTATTTATTTATTTATTTTTTTACAAACCACACTCCACATACATACTGGCTCCTCTATGTATAAACTGGCATTGGAATCCTCTATACATACAGAGAGGTTGTTTCACCATATTAGTACATAGAGACTCAAAAATGACCAAAGGAGATGCCATTATTAATAACACGGTTTTACAGTTACAAGAAGAGAGACGTATTGCCTCAAAACCTTTTAAAAGTCTTTATTTAAGTGTAATGAATGTAAGTATGTGTGTGTTTGCTTCCTACAGATGCCATCCTCAACATGGTGAACAACATTGCTGCTAACGTGCTGGGTGGAAAGCCAGAGTTGGAGGGAGCAGAAACAGGAGGTATTCCTCTCTTGTACATTTACTTAACATTTCCTGATCCATTACTTCATTGCTAGAATGTTAGAATGTATTTGTTGCCAAGTTCTTTTAACGTACATAATACATGACAGACTTGTAGATGAAATGTAACATGTTTATATTCACCCTATTTTAAAATAAAGCTACACTTTAATTTTGTATATTCTGCTATCATGTATGAAGATTTTTTTTAGGTCTTTGTGCTTTTATTGATAGTTGACAGTAGGTTGACAAGAAACGAGGAGAGAGAAAGGGGTGGCATTGTTCTTTGCGAGTGCTCTACCCGCCCCTTATCCGACTTAACTTTTGGCATGCGCTATCTGTCTTGGGGGTTTGCTGGTGACGCAAAAAAGTGTTGTGCACGACGTTTACCTCACAGGCACTGAAAGTTGTAAGTCAGTAAGTCCCTTGTTCCTGTAGAGGGAGAAGGGGGTGTAGTAGGGAAATCAGTTCTAACTGGAACAGACCGGTTAATGTTTTTTTCTTTATCCAAACATGTGTGTTTTCCAATCTCAATAAACATGAGGTTTCTGTTTTAAAGTCTACCTCCTACAGCTCCTCGAGATTAGAAATAAAGACTGTTCTTGAAGTGTAGTTTAGTGTTGCCTTAATTGTTTTTTTTCCCCCTCAATTGTTAGGTAATGCATCAACTGAGGCCCAGAATGAAGTTGAGGGGAGCAAAGATGTTACCGCTCAACCTGTTGTAACCACCCAGACCTCTGCAGTGTAAGAGCAACATTTTGATAAATTATGAGGCATGTCCTATAAATGATTAAAAACCTCTGTATCCATTTCCTAACGTCCAGACTGGAGCCTGGCAAGCTGGGACATCATGAAACTGGGCAAGAGGAGGTTAATTACAGTCACTTTCCGACACCTCCCCTAACATCCCCTGAACCGGTTGAGGAGAGGCAGATTGTCACTTTGGTCGAGGAGGAAGAGGATGAAGAGCCCAGACAGTCTACAGTCACACTGATGGAGGAGGAAACTGAGGACGAGGAGGAGACAAGAAAGGAGGCAGACCGGAACCAGTGGGAGAGCCAGGCCTATTGTCCTTTCTCCTCCTTCTCGTCCCTGTCTCTGTCCTGCATGGCCACGCTGCCTGAGTTGCTTCATCGCTGGTGTTCAGCCAAACTGGCTAAGGAGAGGCTCCGCAGCCTTCGGCGGAGAAACCAGACTCGCACACATACACACTTACTCACACACACACCTTCATTAGACCCTGTTCCGGTCCCTACTCCTTCCCAAGAAGTCCTCTCTGTCACAGAAAAGACCCCGGAGACAGTGGTGCTACCAAAGGAACAAAATGAGGACAAACCTCTCGGTGAAGTGCAGACCAATCCCGTCAATGATACACACACTCCAGACTTTAGTATCCTTCTTGAACCAAGTAGAGTCTCTACCATCCCACCGCAGAGCTTCTCAGACAGCCACAGCTCCCAAACACAACCGACCCCCACCAATGAGGCAAACGTGCTGCCTCCTGTCAAAGACGCAGCCTTAGACTCTCTCCCCACGCCCCCCCTTCCAGCTGTGTCCATCCCAGAGACACAACAGGCCAGCAGAGCCACACCAACGCCCACTGTGAACTTTACACCACATCCTCAAGAATCAGAGGAAGCCTTTTCTGCTTTTGAGGTTCCTTCTGCCAAGGAGCAGCCCATTCAGCCTCTTCCCACTGCTTCAAGGCCGGAAGACCTCATACCTCCTCCCACGGAACTGCCAACACCTGTATCCACACCGGACACTCATACAGACACAGAAAAGTTCGAGAGTGTCCTAGCTTCTCAGACCCATGGGGAACAAGGAGACTCCGTCAATCAGACTGGAGAGGCCCCTCAAGGTGATCACATAGTGGAGGAGGACCTGTTAAACAGCAGTGGGAATGGGAACGGCCACCGGACAGCTACAGATTTCTATGCAGAGCTGCAGAATGGTGGAGATTATAACGGGGGTGCTGTAAATGGCAATGGAGGAGCAGTGCACGGCTCAAGTCAAAAGGAGAGTGTGTTCATGAGGCTAAATAACAGGATCAAAGCTCTGGAGATGAACATGAGTCTGTCCAGCAGATACCTGGAGGAGCTCAGCCAAAGGTAAAAACAATGGAAAAACATTTATAGAAGGATATGTGTACAAGGATTTGGATATATAATTGTTATTTTAACTGTTATAGATATCGCAAACAGATGGAGGAGATGCAAAGAGCCTTCAATAAGACCATCATCAAACTGCAGAACACGTCCCGTATTGCCGAGGAGCAGGTCAGTTAGCAAAAAGCTAGAAGTCTATGTTTACTACCTTAACAAATAACAGCATTAAACCATTTGTTTATCTAAGACACAATTGGAATTTTACAATTTGTCTGTAGTTATGAGTGAATCGCTGCCTAAAGCAGAAACATGACAATTTTTTCTGCAATAACTACACAAAGAAAAGTAAAATGTAAATGTTATTTAATGACTTTACTGTAAAAGTGGTAACTGTGACTTTATTGAATCAGGACCAGAAGCAGACGGAGTCTATCCAGGTTCTGCAGAGCCAACTGGAGAATGTCACTAAGCTAATGCTCAATCTGACTGCCACAGTCAGCCAGTTACAGAGAGAGGTAACATACAAGCTAGTTAGTCGGCTGTAGATGTTTTCATTTGGAGTTGATCTTTTTGTTTTGTTTGTTTGACTGTGCTTGTCTTTCTGCAGGTATCTGATCGCCAAAGCTACTTGGTAGTGTCTCTGGTGTTGTGCTTGTTACTGGGTGTCCTGTTGTGTCTGCAGTGCTGCCGTAGCACTGCTCCTAATCCCAGCACAAGCACTGCTGTCCTTCCCAAGAGTAACCACTACCCCAGCCCCAAGAGGTTTGTCTTTCTGTATCATACACATATACTCCCAAACTACCATTTTCTATTTGGGGAATTATTATTATTATTAGATTTGTGATCATGTTGACAGAATGTGAAAATCCAAGTAAATGATATTTTCTTTGGCAGGTGCTTTTCCTCCTATGATGACATGAGTATAAAACGGAAGGTGGCCTGTCCATTTGTCCGATCCAAGTCATTTCATTTGTCTTCTACAGAAGGTAGAACAAACACTTTGACAACTTAAACACACAACCCTGTATTCCTATTAGCATTCCTTCTATATTTATCTCTATAGTTTCTCTGTTCACCTTTGTGTTGTTTGTTAGTATATTATTGTGTCTTTTTTATACAGTCTGTGTAGCCAATATAGAAAATGCCTTGAGCAAGTCCTCAAAGAGAACGGGTCTCTGCGGGAGATAAAAAGAAAAAATGTCTATCGTAATGAGTAATGTAACCTGAAACTCCTCCTGCTGTTCATTATCCCCAACTACATGTGTGTGTCTGTGTGTGTGAGTTTGCCCTTGGGAGTGTGCGGCTGTTATTGCCAGCTTGTGAGCACATGCAGGCTTAAGTAGTGTAAGAACAGGGCACACAGCTTTGCAGACTCATGCTAGACATTTGCAAGTAGTAATCAATGATCAGTAAATAAATTTAAAACTGTTTAAATTAGTGTTTCTTAAGCATAAATGTTTGAGGTACTGTGTGAATATTTACAAAAACTACTTGCAAGGCCACTTCATGCTTGTTACATGTATGTTTCTGTTTCCCATTTCATCATTAACCTGCCCCTCTCCCCTCCCCAGTAGGTCCAGATGACTTGTACATTGTAGAACCGCTAAGGTTTTCTCCAGAGAAAAAGGTACAGTATTGCATTAACTGCTGATGTTGGCCTTGTTTTGAGTGCTTGGTGTTTTGTGTGTAAACCATAAGTGTGACAAAGCATCCGTGTTTTTTCTTGAGACTCTGGTTTGTGGGCTCACGGAAATAAAAGGGCCATGTTAACCTTTACACAAATATATGACATGTCTGACATATTTGTGTGACCCCTTTATGACTTGGCTAATATCAAGTTTTATGTGTTAACTGTTGTGTAACTTGTTACTAGCGAAAAGGAAATAAATTTACTAAGTGTCTGCATTTTTCATTCATTGACCCCACTTTTCCTTTTTCACAGAAAAAGCGCTGCAAGACAAAGTCTTTGGACAAAGCTGAGACACTGAAGGTTTCTGATCTCTCTGTTCCACTCACTAATGGGAGTCTTAACTGTAATGGATTTTATCCTTCGCTACCTGCCCCACCTGTGCCACCACCTCTTACCCCTTCACCATCACCACCTCCCCCGCAACTCCCCCCCTCTTCTGTGGAGGAGGTAACCCTGCCACCCGGTACTGCCAAGGAGAGCCCTTCAGAGAGCAGCAGCATCAGCAGTTGCAGCAGCTCATCCTCCCACTCTGAGGAGACCTACACAAGCCGCCTCCCTCCTCCTAGCCTGTGCAATGGCCACAGGCTGCCTTTTGCTCTCAACAAACCTCTGAAGTCCCGCCAAGAGAAGCGTTCAATGAAGAGGCTAAAGTCCCGGCAGACAGAGCTGCAGTTTCCGTCAATGCCAGCAGGTAGCATTAGCTCCCTGTCCAGTCTACAACAGCTCATTAAAGGAAACAAGGAGCTCAGTGTTGGGACCATTGGAGTGACTGCTGTCACAGGACATGTCTGAGAGCTCACTTTTAAACTGGCTATACACACACACTATATGGTAGCAGACTAGGAAAAGATGAGGTCTTGCTGCAACCCAATGAACTAGACAAACAAACGGTGGCAGCAGCTGCTCAACATCATTTAGGGCCAAAACTGTGGATTTTGGTTATGTTATGTGCCTTTATATCTACCTAGTCCTTTAAAGCTAAACATGTGAAAAAAAATGAAACTGGTTGGGTGGTCAACATTAATACAAGTCTGCTTCATTGCCATGTATTCAGGATGAGTTCCACTGTTTAAGCACATTGTCACATGACAGCTGAAGACCAGCGAGGAGTGACGCTGGATTCATGGCGACATCATTCCTTCGTACATGAGAATTTCAAAGTATTGGGTTTGTTTTGGATGAAATGTGTCATAAAGTTTGTGTGGAGCTTGACAATTACTACTATTATTTTATTCTATTCTATTCTTTGTTTGTCTGTGTTTTTTTCAGTTCTGTTTAGTGTGACATCCTGACACTACTACAGGTGTTAGTATGGGACCAGAGTGTTTTCTGAGTCTGTTTCTCTTTCTTACTTTCTTGGTCAGTCTTTTCCAAACCAACCAACGGAGCTAAATGAAGAAAGCTATATGTGGATGTTTTAGTCCTTACAGTTGTGGAATCCTACTTGTGCGCTGCTTTGAGATGATTTTTTTTTCTACAATGAAGGACAGGGAGAGTTTCAAATCAGAGCCAATGCTTTTCCTTTCCTGTATCTAAACATTGATCTTCTTTTTTCTTGTTACTTGGGTGGATTGTTTGAGGGCACACTATAGCTGCACTTACTAATGAGCTGAATGTTTACACTTTACTTTTTATACACAGACCATACACTCTACTGGGACCTTGCAGATAAATGAAAGAGACCAGAGTTATTTATCTATTTATTTATTTAAAAAAACTACAGCTTGTCCTAAAGTAGGCCCAGCCTTGTCTAGATTTACAGTGTCACAGTAATTATTTTAGAAAGAAAACTTAAGGGTACTCAAACAAAGTGAAGGTGAATGGTCCTGTTTTTCGGTCTGTTGTCCTGCTGCAGCTCTAGACCACATGTTTTGTAGAAACGTGCTGCAGAGTGAGAGCAGAAAAGGCTTCTATGTTTGTTTGTTCAGGTCTTTGGTTTGAGTCATTTTAAGTCGCCCTGTTCATGGCTTCCTTGCTAAAACATTCATTTACAACAGTAAGGTGGCTATGGAAAAGGGGTACTCTTTTAAATAATGAAATGAAAAGCATCTTTTCTATGTAAATTGTTTTATGAATTTCTGATAGCTCCGTTTGGTTGGACATGGTCATGTTTGAATTAGTTCTTGAGTCTAAATCTTACTGTAGCTCCTGCTGGCCTGCTCCTTCTTTCTTATTTATGTATTGTCATCCCTGAGTCACTGCTAACTACCATTTCAGGACTTAATGAGATTTTAATATGTCTGCTTTTAAAAACCACTCGGTGCTTTCAGTGTACACATTTGCGTTTGAGTGGTTCTGTTTTTTTTTGTTTTTTTTTGTGCACCCCTCACAGATTCTCCAGACTTTTATTAACCCTTCGATGCCCCTTCACTTGTGTGTCTGCCCCACCTTGAATGGGAGGAGAATGAGATGTTCTTAAATAAAGGGAATGCAAGAACGATTGAGATTTATGTGGAACACTATTAATGTGATTTATTGTTCCACAGACCTAACACATCAAAAATGTTTTTAATAGTTTTGAATGTTTATAATCTTATGTTTGTGTGTGTTTAAACTTGTATGCATGTAAGAGATGGTTTTCTGTCTGTATGCGTGTTTCTCTGTGTTATGAGAAGGACTACTTTTGAAATAGATTTTTCCTGTACCACGGCAAGAATAGAGAGAAGACCCTGGAGAGAAATTCTGGGTGTTCTTTGAGCACTTTGTACAACTCCTCATGCCTTTTTGTTTTACTCGCTTAAGTGCTATAATTTTTCTCTGGTTTCTCTGTGAACGCTGTCTCGCAAAACATTTGTTTCAGTCTACGCTGGAGATCTGCACAGTATTTCGGCGCACGAGTGAGTTACTACAAAAAACTGTAGTGCCATTAGAAACTGTGAATTTCTAAATAAAACTTTTTTTTTGTTGTCTTTCACATATTTAGTTTTTATTGTGTATTTCCTCAACCAGGTCTCAACAATGAACCCAAATTATATAAGGGTCTTTCTGTGTGGAGTTTCCATTTTCTTTCTGTGCTTGGGTCTGCCTGCCAACATCAAAAACATGCTGAGTGGCGGCTGCTGACAATAAATTTTGCCACAAAAATAAAGTCATTAAAAAAAAAAAAGATTAAATGACTGGGGCCAGGGCCCTGAAACAAAGCAATGTTATGCTTTAGTAATATTGACAAAATTATATAGAGGGCCACTGACCGAGGCACCAACTGGGGCATTACAATTTTGCTATTTAAATACAAAAATAGACCAAACTAAATTTACTGCTAAAATTACACAAAATAGAGAATACAAATAAGACACTAAAGTTAAACATCACATATTGTCTAATTTTAGAAAGCCACAAAAAATTACCAACATTTATTCATGTCGTTATTCCGCTGTCCTACGCTTTAATGACTATAGGGGGCAGCAAAGCACACTTCCAGTGTTACGTTTTAACAGTAAACCATAGAAGAAGCGTAACAACAACATGGAGGACGAAGTGGATATTGACATCGAAGGAGATGCATTTGACAGCAGTATTAGGTAAAGTTGTTAATTTATTTCTTTTTATATTCAGTCCATTTGGGTAGTATTTACGCAGAGCTATGTTAGCTGTGAGCCGTGTCGTAACTAGCTCGCGTGTGTGAAACCGCTGATTTGCCTGTGTTTCAGTGAGCTGGATGGAGGAGGCTTACTCCAGGAACAGTATTTACAGTCCACCTGGAAAAGCAGCGCAGGGATACTGGTATGCCTAAGATGTAAAAGTATAACAAACACAACCGTGTGAGTGGTGATGCTTAGCCTTTTCACTGTTTCCTTTTTGTCCGGGACAGCCGTGGGAACTGGACAGCTCTATCAGCGCAGAAAATCGGGAAGCGATAGAGAAAATGCTCCTGGAGGAACAGTATCCTTTCACTTACAAGATTTTTGACTGTATGCACATGAAAACAATTAATCGTTACATCCAGGTTCTAAAATCTATTTATATAAATTATATAAAATGTAGTATAGTGGTCACGGTGATTATCCTAAATCATGTTTAGATACTACTTGACAGGTCAGGGGATTCCGGAACAATTTTGGCAAAGTGATACCAACAAACCCCAAGTCAAAAAGTAAGTGACTGACTATTTCTGATGATGATCATTTCTAGTGTTTAATATGTTTTATTGATTTTTTTAATAATATAAAAAGACACAGACTAAATAATACAAAAAAAAATCTATAAAACACATATTCTACAAAAGGAACTTGCCCATCCTCACTGTTACATTACAAAAATGCTGATGATTTCTGAAGCTGTAACTATTCATCATGGTGCATTTCTTTCTTCTTTCTAGGTCTCCGGCCAAAGCTGCCTCTGGTTACTCCTCTCGTTGGTCCGAGGAGGAAAAAGACCTCTTTGAAGAAGGATTGGTGTGATTTTTATGTTCAGCAATCAAATGAGATTTCCACCATTCATCTCAGTCTAAGTCTCACTGGATTTTTCTGAATGATTTCTTTCAGGCTAAGTTTGGTCGAAGGTGGACAAAGATTGCCAAGCTGGTGGGAAGCCGTACTGTTCTTCAGGTCAAAAGTTATGCTCGGCAGTATTTTAAACAAGAGGTGATATCTGCTTCTACTTTTTCTTGTTGTTATTGCTTCAACTTAATAATGCCCCTAAAAAGTAATTGGCCATTCTACATTTTATATAATACTGTGGCATAGCTAAGATAATGAGTTAATCCCAGCAGTCTTTACAGAGTAACACAGTTCAAAGACAATGCTAAAGTGGCAGTTAGATATATCAAGTATATTGTTTGTTCTTGTGCAAACCTTTTTCACTTTTAAATTAGTGCCTTAGAGGCATTTTTATAACTTACAGCATGACACATGTCAACAAAACATGGTCCTCAGGCTCCATATTGAGCACCTCTGCTCCAGAGGTGCTCAATGCTCAATGCTCAACGCTTATGACTATTTGGAGTGCTCGGCCAAAACCATGGACGGCATATGGGAAGTGTTTGAGACTGCAACAAAGGCGGCTTTACAGAAACGAACAACACCACTGAATGATTGCATGAAGTGCTGTGTTTTAATGTGAATTAAAGAAAGAAGTTCGTGTGGAAGTAAGTGTGGATTTTGTTTTTCAGGCTAAATCCAAAATAAATGCTGCATCTCCCTCTACAGCCCATGCGCTGCCCATGCAACCTCAGTCTACTTCAAGTTACCCACAAACTCTGACGAATGCTGTGAGGATCGAGAAGCTTTCTGATGATGAGAATGAGGAAATAGACATCACAGATGACATGAGTGATAGTGAAGATAAACCGAGGGATCCCTGTAAATCTGAACCCCAAGAAGTTTTAATAACTATGGACGATACACAACCAGGGCAGGAAAAAATGGGTTTGGCTCTCACAGCAAGTGAGAATATGAAAAAGGAAGAGCCCTGTTGCAGCCCCACATTTTCAGATGGCCCTCCAATCCTGTCTTCTTTGGAGCTTGCAGTTAGTGAGCAAAATAAAGCAAATATTCCTCAATATTGTAAGGCAGCACCAGAGGCAGTGTCACAGGAAATGAATAATGAGCACCAGTTTGAGAGTTTAGAAAGAACAGGAAAAACTGAAGAGGCCTGTGATGAAGACACAGGTAGGATCATCTTTTGGAGTAACTTCACAGTAATGGATGCTGCTTTTGTAAAATGTAATGTTAACACAATTGTTTATTTTCTTGACAAAAAAGAGGAAAGCACAAGACCAGAAGACAGCCAAGAAGAAGAAGATGAGGATGAGGAGGAACTGAAGCCCCCAGAGCAAGAAATGGAGATGGACATGGAAGTCATCTCCGAAGATGAGAAGCAAGCTATCCCAGAGTTTTTTGAGGGACGATCTTCCAAAACGCCAGAGAGATACCTCAAGATCAGAAACTATATTTTGGATCAGTGGTATGTCACATCTTTGTTTGTCTCCTAGTTTCAACACAGCTTTTTTGTCAAGTCATGTTGTAAGTTTTTTTTATTTGACAGGTCCAAGTGCAAACCCAAATACCTCAACAAGACTTCAGTCCGACCAGGCCTGAAGAATTGTGGGGATGTCAACTGCATAGGAAGAATTCACACCTACCTGGAACTTATAGGAGCAATAAACTTTAATTGTGGTATGCTGGATGGGTTTATAACACTGTTAGTATTAATTTTTCTGATTGTTTGAAGAATTCTGTCTCGCTTCCAAAGAGCAAGCAGTGTATAATCGTCCGAGAGTGGTGGACCGGTCCAAGCATAAAGAGGGCAAAGATGTACTGGAGGCCTATCAGCTGGCTCAGAGACTACAGAGCATGGTGGAAGGCCGAAACATTCAATTCACATGTTGAAAATCCTAGATAAATCTTAATTATTATTTTCTATTATTGTATAATGAAGCGGACCAGAAAGCGGCGTGTGAGGGACATTTGGGGAAACTGGTGTGATGCCAAAGACTTGGAGGGACAGACATATGAGGTTTGAGCATCGGCATACATGTTCACTTAAATCAGAAGACATCCCGCTTTAATTTTTCTATGTTGGCTTTGTTTAAAATAGCACCTTAGTGCAGAAGAGGTTGCAAGAAGAAGAGAGGAACTGAAAAAACAACCAAAACCTTGCAAGATGTCTAGATACAGAGGGTGAGCATGCAACATGGATGCCAGTTTCTTGATGGTGTATTTATGTTTTTATAAATGTATGTGTATATATATGTATGTATGTATGTATGCAAACAAACTGCTGCACTCGTTTCTTTTTAGGTCATTTGATCCCTTCCAGTTGATTCCTTGTAGGTCTTTTGGAGATGATGTACAGGTCAGTGATAGTTTCGTCAGTCAACATTAACATTTAATTTACACATTTTGATGTTAAAATATATTTGTGGATTTTATTTTGTGTTATTAATGTTCATAATTGTATTCTAGTTTTTTCAGGCATCCTCAGTCTAATAATATATTTTTACAGGAACCATTCCAGGTTATAGTTTGTGCAGAGACTCTTCTAATCATGGACATGGTGAGCTTCTTGTTGTATGCCGCTTCACTAATTGTTCGTTGCCTATTTCTTCTGAAGTCCCGTAAATGATTGAATGTGTCGTTCTCAGCATGCACACGTGTCACGAGGAGAGGTCATCGGTCTGCTCGGTGGAACTTACAATGAAGAAGAAAAAGTATTGAAGGTACAAGGGTTTGTCAACAGCGATGTATACATCAAGGCTGGAGATTCTTTAAGTTGATTACGGAGTGTGTCATGCTTTGGTGTAGATTTGTGTGGCAGAGCCATGTAACAGCGCAAGTACAGGCCTTCAGTGTGAGATGGACCCAGTGTCTCAGACTCAGGCCTCTGAAACACTGTCGTCGCTCGGGTACAGTGTGGTGGGCTGGTACCACTCACATCCCTCCTTCCATCCTAACCCCTCTGTACGGGACATTCACACACAGGACCAATTCCAGGTGAAATGATGCAGTAGTTAGGCATGGTTCATAACTATAATTTTGAATCAGTTTCTGTCTGGGAGCTATCCATAATTAATATTGGCATTCTGTTTCTACGTTTTGTCTTTTAGAGTTATTTCTCACGAGGTGGTGCTCCATTCATTGGGATGATCGTGAGCCCCTATGACCCAGCAAATCCGTCCCCCCATTCTCAGACTACCTGCTTGTTGGTGAAAGAGAGCCTAGATGAATCAGGCTCACAGAGTATGTCCATCTCACACAAGCAGTAACAAAAACAAAACAAAAAAACTATAAGTTTCTTGTCTTGGTCAGTCATACAGTTTTTTTCTCCAGTAAGTGTTTTTATGTTTTTTATTTTAAGAGCTGCCCTACAGATTCGACTTTCTATCATCACAGGATGTTCCAAATTGGGAACAGACTTTACTGAGGGCGCAGTGGATTATCCATAAATACTCACAAACACCAGGGTGTGTGTGCCATAGAGATTACACTGATCATATCTGACTATAATGTTTACTCCTATTGTATTCAAACTATTTTTTTTTTATTATATATATATATTTTTAGGAGTGTACAGATGAATCGTTATTTTAGGAGGGACTCTCATCTCACTTGCCTTGAGAAGGTCAGTTTAGTTTCTCTTCCATTCACCTTTTTACTTTTTATCCCTAATTTCTGCTCGACTCATTGTGTCTCTGTAGATGTTGTCATCTCTTGCCAAGTACATGGAGCCCCTGCCAGATGAAGAAGGAGACCCATTCCTCACCCAAATCCAGGCTCTTTTCCAGTCTGAATTTGTTTCCAAACAACAGAGTGACCAAGAAGAAGGAGAAACTTTGAGTGTCCCATCTGGTCTATTGGACTCTAATGACTTTGCATGGGACCACACACCGACGGCACACTCTGATCACGACTTCGGCAAAGATCACACACAAACCACTGCCTCAGAGACACATGAGAATGTAGTGCTACATCTGGGCTCTGTGTTGTCTTCAGAACATGACTATTTACTGTGAAAGATTATATATCTTCATAATCCAATTGTTCAAGTATGATTTCACTTTTGTATTTTAGGTTAAGCACAATTATTCTTGTTTTGATGTCAGTATTATTAGCCGCTCCTGCTTATTTTAGGACTTAAATAATAAAAAAATAATAATTCTGTGATTATTCTATGATGGGGGGGTGTATTTGGATGATTAAGGACATAAATATCAGTCTCTTTCTGCACATTCAATGTTAAAATAGTACATGTTTATTGTTATAATTGCTATATTTTGCAATGAAAATATATCGTGAAACAAATTCTGGAGAAGGTGAAGAGCTGGAGTCCAGACTTATCACAGCAACAGATGTGGTCGGAA
>JALDNG010000808.1:0-7500 GCA_024349245.1 Neodontobutis hainanensis
GCCCTCCAGCTCCTCCCCGTCAGACAGACAGGACAGTACAGGTAAAGGCTCTGGGGACAAGACCCTGGACAACTGGAAATACAGCACTGATGTCAAGCTGAGCCTCAACATCTTGCGTGCTGCCATGCAAGGCGAGCGCAAATTTATCTTTGCTGGCCTTCTACTCACCAGTCATCGGCACCAGTTCCACGAGGAGATGATCAGCTACTACCTGACCAATGCTCAGGAGCGCTTCAGCCAGGAGCAGGAGCAGAAGAGGAAAGAAGCAGAAACTAAGCCAGTGGTCATTAATGAGGCAGCAGTGAAGAAAGTGGAGCAGGAGAGTGTCTTCCAGAGGGAGAGGTCTGACAGCTCACCTGCAGAGAGCTGCTCTCCCATCCTTCCCCACCACACCCAGACCTACAACCATAGCACTCACCCCCCTCTGGCTTTGAAGGTCCAGGGGAGGAACAGTCCCACCCCCGCCCCTCTCGCGCCTGTCTCAGTCCCCCCTCTGACCCCCAACTGTCCCCACCACGTCCCCCACACAGCCCTCACCCCTGCACCTTACTCCTCACCCAGCATTGGTGCTAAGAGACCCGGGCCCATCCCTGTGTCCGCCCACTACAGCCATACCCCGCCCATCCAGAGGCACAGCGTCATCCACTTACAAGATGTCAACTTGCAATCCTCCATCTTCCACGATGACCCTTATAAGCCTGTGGTGGGCACGCTAAAGACATGTGCCACCTACCCCCAACAGAACCGCACCCTCTCGTCCCAAAGCTACAGCCCTGCTCGTTTGTCAGGGGTCCGCGCTGTTAACACCATGGAGTCCCTGACGTACAGTATGCCCGGAGAACACAAGTCCCACACCTACACCAATGGATTTGATGCGGGAGACATTCAGGACTGCCTAAAGTTTGCAGATGAGGACAACTCATCCCACACCTGGCTCAACCAAGATAAAACCAAAGGGCGCAGCACTGGAAGTCCTTTGTACTGCTTTCAGCAGTGGCGCTGCAAGAAGGAGAACTGCTCCTTCTACGGCAGGCCCGAGACAGACAACTACTGCTCCTACTGCTACAGGGAGGAACTGAAGCGCAGAGAGAGGGAGAGGCCGGCATAGCCATCACCAACACTTCAGCCAATAACAGGGAGGCCGCAGGTGACTGAGGAACAGCTCCATCTGCGTTAGGATAACATGATGGGAAACATTCTATTCTGTTTAAGAATGCTCTAGTATCCTGTCACACGTCCCATGTGGGTAAAGAGTCTTACTCAAAGATGGTGGAAGCAGAACTTGAAACAGTGAGCAGCTTTGGCCAGATTTTGTGCTTTAATGTTATTATTTTCCCTCATCCTGTTTAGTCTTTTACTTGTTTTAGAGTAAAAGTTATCTCTCTGTGTAACTTTTTTTTTTGTAATGGAAATCAATGTATTTTTTAAAAGTACATTGCATCTCATTTAAAGGGAAGGTTTTATCTCTTTTAATCAGTTGAATGCAATACCTCTGCTTAGATCTACAAAATCTCTGTGGAAAATTTATAGTTTTGCAATCAAAAGAATCTCAAAGAGAAGATAAATATTAGACTTTTCAGCAATAAATTGGTGGTTTTTGCTACACCCTCTCCCAATATTGTCTATGCACCAATACTGTAATTACTGTAGGTTAACTGTGTCTTGTAAATTGTAAAGGATTGTCACGGTGTGCTTTTGTAAAACTGAGCTATGGGAGTTCAGTGTGTAACATTATCAAGTGTAATGTTGAATTCGGAAAAACTAATGTAAAACCTCTCATTCGTCATGTCTTTGTTCTCTGAGGGGTTGCTATGTCAGAATATTTAAGATATCATCTCCCACTTTGGCCCATAGTCAATCTCTTAATGACCATGAGCACTGCCTAGCTGGCTTTTTAGAAAATTCTAACTCTGAACAATACTTAGATGAATTGCTTAACAATTACACAGTGTTGTTGCTGTGAGTGGCTGGTCTATGTTAACCACAGATGACCAAAATGGCCAATTTGTCTCAACTGTGATTTTTCTGCCCCTTCACTCGACACAGTGCAGTCATGCTGTTAGCACCATGTGGTGGCCCACAGTATCCTCGTGTCACTGTCCAGTGCAGATTGTCTGTTTCTTCCATATTTAGTGGCTGTTAAAGAAGCACCTGCTGCTAAGAGCACCTCAAGCCTTTGTGATCATTAGTGCTTTAACCAATCAGAGAGTCTGAAAAGCCCAGGCCTCCAAGTGCTTACATACGACTACTGTAAAGATGCAGTGCTTGTGTCGCTATTTGTCCTGGTGATGCTTGGATAATGTACCATGTTGTCCTTAACTCTGTGTCCTGGCCAAGGATGTGCACTGCTCCTAGGTTTGCTTCTGTCTTCGTTCACACTGCAGTGTCGCTCCTGTTTCTTCTGTGTGACCAGTCCATGGACTCATGTTAGGACTGTAAGATATAATTTTGTATTCCTTTAAGAGTTTTACACTACTTTAAATTATTAATTTGCACATTAGGTACAAATGTAAATATGAAAAAAATAGTCTATTGTTACAAACCTGCTGTGTCTGTGTCATTTGTGTTTTCTGAAGTTCATATTTGGTTAAACAACTCCTGAATTTTTTTCTGCAGGTTTCATGGTTTGACCTGTCTGCATGCAAGAAAATGAATGAAGTGACAGCTGGGTCATGTCATTTTCTGTCTGTGTTCTCGGTCTCTGTCCAAATATGATGCATCTCACAACTTCCAGATCTCACCAGTTGGTGCCTGATTCCAGCACACTTTCAAATTCTTTAAAATGTTAGGGTTCTTTAAACAACATAAAGTTTGTCATCACATTTACACTTCCAGTAAAGGGATATTGACAGTTACAGTTAGATCACAGGCCACTTAATTGGGTACACCCGTTCAATTGCTTGGTAACACAAAATGTTGTTCAGCCAATAACATGGCTGGAATGGTTGTTGGTGCCAGACAGGCTGGTCTAATTTCAAAAACTGCTGATCTACAGGGATTTTCACGCACAACCATTTCTAGGATTTATAGAAAACGGTCTGACATATAGAAAATATACAGTGAGCAGCAGTTGGAGTGAAACGCAGTGGACAAAAATGCCTTGTTGATGTTAGAGATGATAGAACAGTAACTCAAATAACCAAATTACCGAACCCTTAAGCCGATGGGCTACAGCGGCAGAAGACCACACTGGGTCCTGCTCCTGTCAGCTAAGAACAGGAAACAGAGGCTACAATTCACACAGGCTCACCAAAATTGGACAATATAAGATTGGAAAATGTAGCCTGGTCTAATGAGTCTCAATTTCCTGCGGCAATCAGATGACAGGGTCAGAATCTGGCCTAAAGAACATGAAAGCATGGATCCATCCTGCCTTGTCTCAACGGTTCACATGACAATGAGTTCAATTTACTCAAATGGCCCCCACAGTCACCAGATCTCAATCCAATAGAGCACCTTTGGGATGTGGTGGAACGGGAACTTCACATCATGGATGAGCAGCCAAAAAATTGTGATGCTATGGTCAGTTTAGACCAAAATCAGTGAGGTGTGTTTCCAGCACCTTGTTGAATCTAGGCCACAAAGAATTAAGTCAGTCCTGAAGGCAAAAGGGGTTTCCAACCTGGTACTTGCAAGGTGCACCTAATGAAGTGGTCGGGGAATGTATGTTTAGATGAATGGTTATCCAATCCAAAATCTGCAATCCTACAAATCCCATTATGCATCTGTACAGTGCCTTTTGTTCTACTTTTCCAGCTCGGCTCTTTTAACCCCTATAGCCCACATCTGTAACAAAGAGTTTCCCATGAAAAATGAAATGTTGCTTGAGCCTGAGAGGTTGACCAGATGACATCTCCATTGTTCATTTCTCTGTCTAGTCAGTAAGAAGGAGCTCTGTAGTCGTTACTTTAGAGAACATCAAATGTAAAATCAATTTAGATCCATTTTATGAGCCTGCAGTCTTAATGGAAAAATGTATTTCATCTTGGATGTACGCAGAATGAGCCAAACTTTAGTGTAAGCAAAATTCTTTCAAAACAGATTGTATGGTACAAACAGGTAACAGCATTACAGAGAACCATAACTCTGTCCTCCATTAGCAACAGTATTGACTCCATGCAGCAAAAACAGACTTTGCTTTTTCATATCAAAAAAATTAATTTGCGGCAACATTTTTATGTACTTTATGGTAACGTCACGCATGTCTGAGAGAACCCTATGTAGTAAGGGAAGGGTATGCCACTCATGCACCTCTTGTGCATTTACAGTAGTGTTTAGTTTTTGTGATTATAATAAAGAGATAGTCTACAAAAACGAAATCCAACCCGTTCTGTATGAACCTTCAGTGTCTGACACATCTGTAAACATTTTTTGATGCTTATAATGGAGCTTCCAGTGAATACATTCAATACAAACTTCTCATCGTGACTGGTGCTTTCTGTCGGCGTCGTGCTGAGTTGGTGGAACAGAATGAGTAGTTGCTGTGGGCAGTTCATGTGTGGGATAAACGCTTCAGACTTCAGACAGAGCGTAGTCTCGTGACTGTGCTCCTGAGAAGTGCCTCGTGTGTTACCCCTCCTCAGACTACTGCCCTATTCTGCCCTATTCATGCTCAAGGAATGTGGTTTCTAATAATGTGAAATGGCTTGTTTAGTGCTAAGGATGAATTACTGCAGCACGTATGTCCATGGCCTCTCAGTGGTGTGGCAGGGCCTCTTCTTAAGTCTCCTCGGTGGTGAACCCCACGCTCTTGTCTAACCCACTACAGCACGCTCTCCTCAATGAGCTGAAGGCATTGTGTGGTTTCTCAGAATTCACTTTGCATTACCATAAGGGACGTCCCTGTGCCTTTCAGAGCAACAGGGAGCTTTCAGGCTTGTGGTCGTTATTTTGACTCTCTACCCTTCAAACTGCACCATGTAGTCACTGGTTCAGCATGTTTATAACAAGTGGAAAACAAACACATAATTCATTCTGGTCATTTTGTCCTTTTTGTACATATATTAGCTGAAGCCTCTTTATAAAATACAAAATTCACAACCATAGGTTCATAAGGAAAACTACAAAGTTACTGCAAAAGATTTCCTGCAGAAACATCAGCCATTACTGCAACTTGTTATGAGTGCGCATGTAAAACAAATGGGGAAACCTACCAAACCGCCTGTATGGCTGTTTGGTGGCACCACTATAGAGCACAATTGTGTTTATACAAGTGATAGGCAGGAGAAATAGTGGAGCATATCTTCCCCTGTGAAAGAGGGCCAAGTTTGTGAGGCCAAAGTGAGAACAACAGGGTGAGGGACACTTTCATATTTAAAGTAGTAACCTATGACAGTTAGTGTGATGAGCTGGTGTCTGTCATTAATGTGGCAGACATGCAGCTGTAATTCAAACTGCAATACAAGTACAGTGGTTGAACGTATGTAGCTGAATACATGAGTGTCTGTTTTACTAGATTTTTTGATAGTGAATAGGTAGCCTATTTTGGGAAGTGTGTTGTGTTTTAAACTTTGAGGCTGCCTTTGATGCCTCTGCTGTGGTGAGTATTAATGCCAAGCCCACTGTCCCTCACCCCCACACCACCCTCTGACTTCAGCTTCCAGAGTGGGAGCTCCTCCCACCTGCTCCTGCTCCACTGAGCGCCAGGCCTGTAGCGCTCCACAGAGTGGGAGGCATCACATGGGCCTTCACCCTGCAGGGGCCGGGAGCGAGGCAGGGGACAGACCGTGGCTCCCCATCACATGATCTGCTGAGCAACACTACACCGGTGTCACTAACTACTCTAACTATTATTGTAGCCTACTAGTGTCATACTTTAATATTAAAAATATTTTAGGAATGTGTGAATACAAACCTTATTTTTCCTGTTCCTGAGCAAAAGAGTTGATGTATGAGGAAAGTGAGCAGCTCAATTGCACACAAAGCTCTGCCATAAAGATGAGATTAAATGAAATACAATAAGAACAAATACAGTGATGGGATTTACATGTGTACAGAAATAAGAAAGTATACACTATAAAGAAGGAAATTCTGAATAATAGTGTGCAACAGGAGATGTGCATGGAGTTTTCTGTTATTGTGTTATGTTAGTGAGTTATTATAAACAATGGTTTATACTGTTCACTGTGGCAGCAGAGTTCTTTTTATTCAATACATATATATATATATATATATATATATATATATATATATATATATATATATATATATATATATATATATATATATATATATATATATATATATATATATATATATATATATATATATATATATATAAATATATATATATATATATATAAATATATATATATATATATATATAAATATATATATATATATATATATATATATATATATATATATATATATATATATATATATATATGCAGCTGGATAGCTCAGCTGGTAAGGACAGGGCTTTTCACACGGGGGACCCGGGTTCGAATCCCCCTCGGGGTGCTATCCAGTGGGGGTCCTTAGGCAAGACCCTTCGCGCTACTGCCTACCTCATAAAAATGGTGAGAGACAATAAATGCTATGAGAAGCCGGATCAGACGGCGACCGCCAAACAAGGTCTGCGCCAGGTGTTGGGGAACCAGAGCAACTTGATGACAAATGGGCTACTGGAACAAGAACAAGAACAGGAACAGGAACAGCACGGAGATGGACGAGATGCGATAACAAGGCTCTGTTGGAATGCTACTACTCCAGTAACCCTAGTCAGAGGGGTTACATGAAGAGGATGTGGGATGAATGGTTACTTGAAACCCACAGTCCAGGCTTACACCAAGCACCTAGTAGCTCAGTGTTCCAACATCCACAAGCGGCAACTGCTATCACAACTTGAGATTGACGAGATACAACACAAATGCTACGGCAAGGGGGAGCCAGGACGAGGTCAGTGGGGAGCCAACGAGGGCTCCCCAACCAGAGATTGGGTACGAAGCACCAATAAGTGCAATAACGCTGAACGAGGCAGCGACTGACCTGAAAGACAAGATCATGGCGAGAATGAATGAAAGGCAACCCCGACGCCAACTACAACGGCTAAGTGAAGTACCATCAGAAAGTCTCCTAGAAGATGTGAATGCAGCATTAAGTGCAATCCCTACCACAACCATCACTGAAACCAATGAGCTGATATACACCTCAGCAGCAGTGATCCTTGAGATGCTTGGCTATAAGAGCAACCATGGGAACCATGATAAACAATACCCACCATGGAAACAAAGGCTGGAGGCTAAAATCAAGAAGGCACGGAGAGAAGTGAGCCAACTGACAGAGGCCAAGAAAGGTGCAATGAGAAAACAAGTACCCAATAGGTACAACCAGATGCCAATACCTGAAGCACTTGAAACTGCCAAACAAAGGCTCCAAGCCTTGGCCAGCCGCCTAAAGAGGTACACAAGAGAGAATGAAGCCAGAAGAATAAACCGGCTGTTCGCAACACAACCTGCGAAAGTGTACGCTCAGTGGCAGGGTAATAATAACAGCAGG
>JALDNG010000808.1:12500-77105 GCA_024349245.1 Neodontobutis hainanensis
TTTATAAAAAAGAAAAGATTATAGTTAATACTTCTTCTAACTCCCAGACATAGTGTTTGTGACCAAGCCCCAGGTATAATCGTATGTTACAGTTTTTTAATGTACATGTGTAGCTTGGTGGCTCACCTGGTAGAGCATGCATCATGTACTTGGGAGACCTGGGATCAATCCCCACTGGTCAATTGCCCAGGCCCCTCTCCCTTGTTGCATTTACAAAAGACAACTCAAACTTGATCTGTTTATTTTATGAATTTATTTCCAAATGTAAACTTCACTATTTCATGCATACAAGTTATGACAACATACATTATTCAACAATCTGTTATTTCCATATTTGCATAGGACATGGTCACCATATATTGTCTAACATGTAAAAAATAATGCCATAAAAAGGTACAGCAGAGCAGCTAAGACCAGCACATTAACGTCTGTAGAATCCAGGAACTGTACAACTGTAATACTTGTGTAGTGATTTTGGTTTGTGAAAGAAAACAGAATGTCACCTGAAAGTTTGAGTGAGGTCATAGAGAAATGTACTGGCCATAGCTGAGGAGAGATATTTACAGACTGGATTATAGCGGTACAGCACCGCGGTCGTTACAACAGGCAACTGATGGTGATGGGCAGAGGAGAAACAAGAGGTATTACACCCACAGGAGGTACATTAGACAAACAGCTACCAAACAAAAGCTGCTGGTTCCCTTTGGAAACCTAAGTTAAATCACTGAGGGCACTGTGTGCCACAGAACCCGCTGCAGACCAAACCTTATAGGCGCTTGAGCGGAGACATTAGTAAGCGTGCTTTGTACAGTTAGGAGCCACACAGTGTCAGAGCAGGGTCCAGCTCACTCAAACGTCATCTCTCTTAGCATTACATAGACTTTGTTCAAAAAAAAAAAAAAAAACCCACATTGCTTATCTGAGATTTAGAAAAAGGTCCTTAACAGCACAACAATCCATTGAAACGTGAACCTGGAGTTCAAGTTTACTGCAACATTCATCTTCTCCTTCAATCCTTTGGTAACAAACTTAAGAAACTTCTTTTTCTTTGCTCAAAAATAGTGAGTAATTAGTGACTGTCCCCTTCTTGAAGCAGAACCTCTGGTGTGTGGGCCAGAGATGAAGGAAGAGATGCCTTTACCTTTAATATTGCATGTACGCTGGTCATTTGAATTGGCTTAGTCTGCGCACAAAAGTCTGTAGAGACACAAGGAGAGCTTAATCTGGGAAATGTTGACATGGAGAACGTACCTTGTGCACAACTCACTACAATGTGACAAGACAAGAGCTCTACTTGGCTGAATAAATGCATTAGATCCATGTAAGCAGCACATTTATAGCAAATGCAATCATCTATCCTTTGGAATGGTTGGGCGTTCATTAGAATTAAGATTGTTTTGTAGAAAAACTTGTAAGAAGCCATTTACATACATTTTGTACGGTACAGCATAAATTAAATAACAAGAACCAAAATAGGAAACTAAATGCTACACAATCAAATGCTTACATTAAGCAAAAAGAATTATTAACCCCAGAAGCTGTATATCAGATATGCAGCCGCTTCATTAAATCCTGTACACACACAGAAAACATGTCACACTTTAGAAAACTGTACATTTTGTTAATGTTCTGAAAAGAGAGAAGTGCGGTGACCTCAGCCTCATTGGGGTTTTGGCACACATCTGCATCGATAAACTTCAGTCTGAACATTTCAGAGCAGTTATGGGATTAATGTGACATTTTTAGAAGAATGTGTTAGTTCTTATCTAGAAAATAATCCATTCAGGTTTTTTTTTACAATACAACAGAAAACATCAACTTGTATACACATCTGAATTTCAAATCAAATTGGGAAGGACTTACATTTGGATTAAAAAGGCTGACATATTTTCATACCTATTTACATTTGACATCATCCCTCACAAAAATTATTTACCAAAACAAAAGTAACCAACATTAACTTGCATCAGGTCCTGAAGAGCTTCCTTAAACTTTAAGGAGGCACCAGACGCTAATGACACAGGATGGACATTAGAAAACATAGCCCAGTGTTTTCTTGACTCAAAGTCTCTCTTGGTTCAAGTAGGGACAAATCACACACACGATTGTGCTACTTGTCGAAAATGTAAGCTACATGATGGATGGTCAAAAAAAAAAAAAAAAAAAGGAAGGTACAACACAAGTCAAATATTGTCAGAGGTATGATTTTTGAGAAATATACACACATCAACATTTTATATAAAACAAATAAAAAAATGATTATGATGACCACATTTGAACTCACAATGCTGTGGTCTCTGTACTTAATGAAAAACTTCATAAATAATCTAAAAAACAAAAATCACTATTCTGTCTGAAACAGACACCATGGTCAGGGGTTTTGATCTCATCTCTCCAGACGAAGCTAAAGTAACTTGTGGTTTCTCACAGATTTTGGACCCAGCAGTAGGCTGTGTGCTGAGAGTTTCTGATTAAAGGGCTAACCCTAAAGTTGGCTACAATAATGGAATTAAATGGTGCATTTTAGTACATAGACAAAACAGACTTTGATGTAATAATAAATTCAGAAGACTGCTGAAATGACCTGAAGACACACAAGATTGAAACTTAGGTCAAAAACACATTAAAAAACAAAACATGACTATACTGGTCTCTTTAGAGATGAAGTGAATTATCAGTTGACAAGCAGGTACAAAAGTGTGTTCAATGGCCTTTAGTTGAATGATTCAAGTAGATTTGGTACAGTGGGATAAAGGACATGCTGCAGTCTGGATGGATTTATGAACTGATGTGTGCACCCTTTTTACTGAGCCTCTACTGTCTCTGACTCTAAAAGGACTCTGTGTCAAAGTCACCAGGACCTTTAAGGCCTAGTCAAATGTAGGGTGTGATGAAAATGAATGAGGAGCTGGGTCGTGTAGAGGGGGTCCCTGGTTTCCAGTGTGGTCCAACACTGGCCTGCAGTGAGCACTAAGCACCCAGGAACAACACGACAAAAAAATCCACAGATCTGCCTGGCAGATGTTGACCCTGAGGTAAATGTGCAGGTTATGGATTAAAAAGTGATTACTGAAACCTACTTTAAGTAAACTACTATTAAGATTACACTACAAAGTCAGAAACTGACTTAACAAAACGTCATGGTTAGATATCACAAACGTGCTGCTCAGCAGCAATTCAGATTTGTCAAAATCAAGTCTTTTTTGTATTGGTTAATGTACAAGTTTCTCAATGGGTCTTTCACTGAGAGCCTTTGCTCTGTGGCATTCAAAGTGTCATCCTGCAGCCTGGAAACCACTGAGGGTTGGTCTGAACCATTTTATCAGGACTTGGCTTTATAGGAAACTACTGCATTTGATCTAAATAAGGGATGTTTTCTTTCTGGAGGATGTGACTGAGAAGATGCTTCACAAAAGAAAAGAGAGATGGCTGCTGTGGAGCACAGACAAGGCCTACCATTCATGAAGCTCCACCTGCTTGACCACCTCAGAAACGCTCTGAGCATTCAGAGTGGAGTACTTAATATGTATATAGAGAGAGGCCTGGATGACGGCTGACAGTAAAGTGCGGTCTGTCTCTGACTCTACTGCTGAAGCATTAAAGAAACGTAGGCATAACACAGAGTAGAGGGGCTGCAGCAGTTTAGACAGCAGTGGCTGTTTCATTACTGTGCCTTTTGCCTGAATTATTGAGGCATGTCTGTCGAGAAACACAAGTCAGCTTTCTCACAGGACATGTGAGCTCCACAGGCAGGACAAGTGAGGCTGATGAGTGCTGCACTGCTGATATGTTCCTTTTAGTTCTAGTGTTTTATAACAGTATAAAGCCCCCTGTTGAGAGAGGCAAGTTTAAAAGCAGCTGTTTGAGTGCTCTGACCTAACCGTGTGAATTTGGAGCTACATTATCGTTGGTGAAATCTGATGCTCCAGCAGAAGTAGAGTTGGATACGCCCCCTTCAGGCTGTGAGCATTGTCTAGGTAGTTGTGTTGTGCACGCACTTCTCTCTAGCCTTGCATTTGAGGTTGATCAACCCACAAATTACAGCCACTTTTCCACTCACAGCTCAACAGTTAGAGGGAGGAAAGGATGGAGGAGGCGACAGGGCGACTCCTCTGTGCTGCTCGTGATAAACCTCTCCTCTTTTATCAGGACGTGCACTCACTTGCTTGTCTTGCCTTGCCTCTCTGTCTTTTGCAGATATCACTTTGTTCTGTCTGTGCTCTAGCAGTGCACAGACCCAATGCCCCACACTGTGGCCTATACTTGACCTGGTGAGATGAGCAACATTCGTCAGGTTGGTACACTGTGTGGCATGCTCCCGTTCTGACAGGACAGGTAGAGTCAGATGGGTGAGGAGGACTGCCCAGCAGTGGTATGTCAGAACTGCTTCTGCGGGCTCTGAACAGCTTCTCGTGGGATGCAGCTGTTTCCTCCAGCCTGCCACAAAAGGCAGGATGCTGTCTGGCTCTACCCGTGACACTGCCAAACACCAACCTCGGGCCTCAGTGAAGGACTGCTCAGACGGAGCTGAAAGCGTTCTCTCACTCCACTCTTTGGTACTATTTCCTATGTGCTTGAGAGAACAATAAACATTATTTAACATAAATCCCTTTGTGTTTATTTGTGTAAAGCATGAACAGCTGCTTTTAAAGTAACAAAGTGAGTATTTATAAAAAGCCAATATAATCCTGATTGTGGTACAGTGCAGACTCAAACAGTGTGCCCTGAGCACTACTGTGAAAAGGTGAAATCTATGTTTGAGTAATAGCAAATAACAACTGTAGAGGAGGATCAGATCAGTTTACAAATGTGGGCAAAGAAGAACAAAACATGAGTATAGTGAGAGCGGCTAACTGTGAGGACTGGTTCCCTCAAAACCAACCAAAAAAAAAAGAACAGGAAAAAAAAGAGAGTGCAAACTGTATTGAGTGTAAGGCTGCTCTAAATGTACTGTATGTGTCTCTTCACTGGGTTCATTCTTTCAAGCGAACAAGGCCATCCCTGAGCAGGGCGGAAATTCAACCCCCTGTTGAATTTAGAGTAAAGTGATGAGTAGATTGTGCAGTGAGTATTAAGAACTGTGGTTTTACAGAAATATCCCCTGTCTTCAGTCCTGAGGTGTGTGTGTGTGCCCCTCTCCTCCTTGTCAAAAGAATATAAATAAAACAAATAAGCAAAAACTGATAAGACTTGTAAGGGTGTTTGTGTTGTGTTTATCTGACTTTACATGTACGATGGACATCTGCCATGAGGCTCAAACTACAGACACATGGTACAGGATGTCAATCAGGAAGTCAATACTGCCATCTGGGAAAGATATTACCTTCTTTTAGGATCAGACAAGTAATTGCACTACAGTAGGCAGTTATGTACAGAATGGTACACCACAGCAAGCGCAGGAATAGCAGGGGGTTGCTGACAACTGTGCAACACAACTGATATGAAGAAAAAACAGGCCTCACAGCTGGAGGCGGAAAGTGCGACTGGGTACGAGTTTAAGGCGAGTTGGCAGGGCTCAGGGTGGGGCTGGAGGCGTCCGAGCGGCTGTAGTCACTGACCGAGCTGGGGCGTGTGCTGCTGCTGCCGCTGCTGGGCCTCGTCAGCATGGCCGGGTGGAAGTCTGAGTGGCGTCTGGCGTGCTTCATCAGGTGATCACTGACTGAACTGGGGCGTGTGCTGCCGCTGCCGGGCCTCTTCAGCATGGCCGGGTGGAAGTCTGAGTGGCGTCTGGCGTGCTTCATCAGGTGATCGCTGCGCATAAAGCGCTTGTCGCACAGCGGGCAGCCAAACTTCTTCTCACCAGTGTGGGTACGGTAGTGACGGGCCAGCTCGTCTGAGCGGGCAAACTTCTTACTGCAGTCTGGCCAAGTACAGGGGAATGGCCGTTCTCCTTAAAACACAAGAGAAACCTGTCAGCACCTTTTTGAATTTAGGGTACACTAACCACTCAACAATGTTTAAACCAATGAATAGACTGTTTGAGCATCACATACAACCACAATATTATCAAACCACAAACAACCTCTTTATAGAAGATGTGTCCAATGGACACAGGCCATAGGCCACAAGGGCTTTTGTTGTCATTTGGAAAAAGGCTTGTGGTTAGTTAAGAAGTCAGGCTGTAGTTAGCCTGTGGCTTAAAGAAAGGTACATCCAGGTCACACCCCTTTTTATGGCTCTGCTCTTAGGTTTCATGAGTTTGTTCTTGGCAGATGAGTATCATGAGACTCATGAGAATAAGCAGTTAACAGATAAGACACAAACAAGCTGACAAATAAACCAAACTCTTCAAAACATAAAGCTGTACTTATGGCTCATATAATATGTTTAAGAGGTATATGGCAGCAGAATATTGAAAATGCATCATACAGATACATCCAGTATATTTAAAAAAAAAATGTGTGTCACAGATGTGAATATTTTTATTCAACAAAAGGAAAACTGGGACTCAATGAAAAAGCTTCCCCAGAAAGAGAGACGTATTATTAAGTGTTAAGTGTTTACAAGTTAAGAAGTCATGAACTCTGCATAAGCGTGCATAGCTGACAGACATTTTTCAGAGACGACTGGGCCAGCTCAACAAGACTGAGCTGTTTGTGTACACAGCAGAGCCTGAGGCGTCACAAGGTTACCAGTGAGGTTAGTGTTTCGAAACAGATACAATAGACTAAAAGACATGCACTGAAACATCTTTTTGCCCACTTTCATTACCTATGCTCGAACTGTTGGCACAAAGGAATTTGGCCCATTCCAGAGAACATGCAGCTCTCTGTGACTCGGCACCTGGGAAATAATACCACACCCCCTCGTCATCGAGCAATAAAAGTGGGCTTTGACACAAATCTACCAAGAGCCAGATGGTAGCATATATCTTGTGGTTTCCTTCCATTCTGACGTGGAAACAGTGCATATACAACTAAATGCGGTGTTTTGCATTCATTGGCCAATATGGCTAAGACTGTACTCATTTTACTTCCATTCCAGTGACTCTCTGCCTGACAATAGCTGCACCCAAAATTCTAATTTTACCAACGTGACCTTGCAGTCTTTTAACCAAGGACAGGAAGTATTCTTTTAATGTTATAGCTCTTTCCTGAAAATACAAATAATCAATCATGTGCAAACCTATGCGAGAGATCTGGGTATGAAAGGAAAAGGCACAAAGACACATGAATGTTTAGAAGTGGCATGACGTATAAGCACATAAAAACATGCCTGCCAAACGTTCTCATTGTTCTGTGGTTTCCCTGCGGACCACAATGGAAACAGACCTGCTCCCTATCAAACACTCAAACACTACCTGATGCCATGGAGTCTCGCTCTACCTAGTCTCAGTCCCTCCCACTTTACAGCATAGCTACAAAACATGCAGACAGACAGAGCAAGTCTAGACAGCAGGTCTGTGCCCATTCCTCTTATGCCTCACCAGAGCTCCAGACTCACTCTCGTCGGCCAGGCCCTTACAGTTGCAGCCAGCTTAGTATATGCAAACATTACCTGACGCAGGGTTGTGTACATTCTCACTTCCTGTCTGCTTTGGTATTTGATTCTCATGCCATTTCCACAAACAGATTCTTAAGCTATTTGAGCTTTAATCTGGAGTATGGAGATGCAAATGCAAATGTCAATTGCTTGACCCAGTTAACATCTTATATTCTTGGAGCACAGCTACAGGAAGAGACAGTTGGAGTGTTGAAGATGTAATCTCATTAAAAAGCCTGATTTCATACCATAGCAGAAATTACCCATGAAGCATCCTGGCTCTGCAAAATGACTTATTAGCTTAAAAGTACAGCTAAGCTCAGCCGGCTGCTTCAGGCTCAATAACCAGTGTCACAGATCCATCCACATTAATATTCCAGCAGACACCAGAGAGCTGGGCTGAGATATCCCCTCGAACGGCCTGATACAGTAACGCAGCCATAGTCAACGCATTGGGTGTCCACCGCCAACTCACCAACACCTGTCAAATTATTTAGAGCTCCATGACTTGTCAGAGTTAAGCTAATGTGGCCTATCTCCACCTTACGATGGCATACAGTGTGAACACTCATTAAATTCATACTAACAGTAATAGCATAGATAACAGTAGGATTTATTCACATTATAAGCAAGTGAAGTCATGCTTAATTGTTTTCATAAAATAAGATTTGGGAGGTCCAGGAAGGAGACTGACAGGCCTTAGCTTATCCAAAATATTTATATATTTATTATACTAAGAAAAACATCTTTAAGTGATGTTGATCTGTAAACAAACGCATTAATTATAACGAGTACTTCTACAACCACTCTGCAGCTATTATTCAGCACATCGCTTCAGAAATAGTTGCTGCTCCCTTTACCCCACTGGCCCTGTTTCTATCTGGTTCCAGTATTGTCGCAGCAGGACACCATGGTCCGGTCCCTGGCAGCATGACACCTCCCGGCTCTGGTGTGTCTTTCTCAGAATGTGCTGCAGCAGGTGACATGAGGGGGCAGTAACGAGGGAAGGTTTTCTCTAATGAAGTGACCTAGTTACCCGTAAAGTGAGTTACATCATGCACGCTAACTGTACCTCGCCTAAGCAGCAGTGCCCCCTCCAAGGCATGTGATTATGTCACAGGTACTCCATGTTATGTAACTGTTCTCTCCTAGGCCACTAGGTCAGTAAATAAACTGCACATCGCTGCTCCTTTCCTTGCATCCCTGTCCCATTCATATCTGGAGATGCAGAATCACAGTCTGAGCTTGTGTCCAGTGTGGAGGAGGCCGTCTGCTAAACCAAGATCAAATGGTTTGTAATTGTGCACAGCAACAGGCAAGTGACCTGTTCTGTGCAGCAAGCAGTCTAAAACCAGAGCAGATAAAGATCCCGATGTCCTCAGGCAGGGGCCAAACTCACACGCTGTACTCTCAAAAAACTCCATATGAGCTTGCCATAAGACAACTAGAACAAAGAGCTGTGCAGGGCGAGAAGAGACATCAGAGATCACCTTGAAGTTAACTTTGCTGTGACTGCAGAGAGAAAACAAGAACAGGAAATATCTGTTACACCGCTGAGAACAAAAACATGTTGATAGCTAAAGCTGTAAAGAGAAAGACAGCCATGTTGAAGTCAGACAGTAGAGCGGAGCTCATTTCAGTTACTGCCTCACTATAGTGCTGACATGAGCTTTACAACCTGAAATAAGTGTCGATCCTATAATTAAGCCTCATGTTTTCAACAGACTATAACCTGCACCAAACTGGAGAGAGCAACTCGTCAGCACAAACCACCAGAACAGACAGGGTTAACCCAAGAGCAGCCCGCCTCTGCATGCACTGTCGCATGGCAAAAAACACCAACATGTGTTCACACAACAATAAATATTCATGCCGTTGTAAAAAGAGGCTTTGCTTGTGCAAATATAACAAAGGCTCACAAAGTTTTGTGGTCTGCGAGAAAAAAAGAGCGAAGCTTGATTTGAAGCACATCAGAGATCACAGCAACTGTTTACGTGGCTGTTTGTCTCTAAAATATGAGGGAGAGAAGAGTTGAAGAAAATCACTCACTCATTGCTCAAAAGCTCTATTGAAAAGTGGGTTCAAACCAAAATAAATCCACTCTGTTACATTCACGTGATGAGTTGCAGCAGAAACCTCAAATAGAACTGATCTATTATTATCATCTTTTGTCTTTATTCAGATGGACCTTGCTCTCCATTGAACATTGTGACTCTTCTGCTGGGACTCTCTGTCAGGTTATGAACAACGGCCTTGCTCCCGGCAGGAGTCTCCTGTAATGCTTTTCCATCAGACGGACTGTGCACACGACTCCAGAGCTATTGATGGGGTTGAGTGTGACACTCTGATTTCAAAAGACACTCAGCTATACATTAGCTTATCCCTTTACATCTTTAGGGGAGAGGCAGTTTGTTTGGATTGACTACCTCATCACTTTTGCTTCACTTAGTTCAAGTGGGCGCTCTCTTGTATCCTTGAGTGCAGTTAAAACAACCTGCAGCCTTGGTTTGTTGCAGACAGTCTCCTGGTGTATAAACCCTGCTTTAGTAAGGATGAGCAAACAGCTGATGTTAATAGTGGTTTAGTTTTAGTCCACAAAGGCAGGAGGGACAGGAATGTCTCATTCATCCAGCACAATGTCCATTCTTTCTGTAGTGCAGTCTGACCCTAATGTTCCTTGAGCCAGACATCCTTTGCCTCCTGGTGTATTTTACTAAAGTCTAGTATAAAGCCCACAGAGGCCACTGTTGTTATGATATTTGGCCATAGAAAAGAAATGAATTGAATTTTGAATTGTTACTACAACATTCCTCAATTAACACAGGCCTCTGTCCTGTACTGCTCTACCTGTCAGCTGATAAAAGAAAGAAGACTTGGGTGTTTAACAGAGAAATGAAAATGTTTTTCCCTCCAGACCTCAGAGAATACTCATCTTGCACAGAAGGCCACACCCCGATGTGCCGGGTTCTGCCACAGTCTGATTTATCGCACAGACCTAACGAGACAGGCTAATAGCAGTTTGGTCTGAAGCTCAGTAAACATGTTCAGACTGAGACTGGACCGGTGTGAAGCCGGTTAACAGGGGTGTTCTCTGTAGAAGAGGTCACAGCCCTTCAAACGTTAATCAGATTAGCTGCAGATGCAGCTGAATGAATGACCTACATCAATGGAGGGCATTGACAGTGTACATCCTGTACTAGAACCCCACCCCCACCCAGCCACACTCCACTGTACATCCAGCCTCTTTGTACAGCACATTCCTCTGTCACGTGTCAGAGATGTAGTAGTTTAAGTGGAGTTGAGGTTGAAAACCCTACAGAGTTCCACAGGTCCGTATCTCTGTATTTCTGATAATCAATACCAGGACACAAGCACCTATTTTCCTTTACAGGCTGCAGAGGAGTGGGAGGGGCTGGAGAGGACAGAGCAGCTTTTCTAGAACCACTCCAAGGCTAGATAAAGAATACATGAGCCCTGTGGGCCATTGAAACCAGTTCAGCTAGGGAAGTGCACGGCAGAGGCCTTTCAGCATTGACCACCATTCATGCTCGACTGCATCAATACAGTCACACCAGCAATGGTCAGAAACTCTGATGTCAGGTTTCTTCTATGATGGCATATGAATGAAAGGCACATGCATTAGAGATGTCTAACATGAAGTCGCTACAGCACACAGGGATTAGAGCAAGAAAAATGGTGGCTCTACATCTACATATTAAGAATGAATTAAACTGAACTAAGTCCACATTAAGCTAAACTAATTTCATTAACAATTCTTGTTTTCTAAAAGATTTAGCTACAAGAATTACAATGTCCACAAGAATAAAAGAATAGAAGATTTGGACAAACTTGTCTTGCAGAACCTGCTTTACAGAGTCAACAGGCTATGACACACCAAAAGAAATATGGATTGAGCGTGAATGGTGATGGAAATCCTGAGAGGCAGGTAGACACTGACCTGTTGTGCGTCAGTGGTAGACTGTGCCAAGGTCAAGCTCAAGCCTGAGCAGGAAAGCCCTCTCTCCACCCAGCTGCTCATCAGTGCCACCAACCACAGGAACAGTGCAGCCTGTGTGCTGCAGAGCCCAGTATGAAACCACTGGCACTGATACAGTCTATGTAACCATGGACTACAGCTTATTTTCCATGTGGAATATACCATAACTTCACCTCTAAAAGTGTCAGTGACCACAGTTATTTGGTTGAAAATAGAATGTGTGCATGAATAACTGGATCTGTGCTGCCAGGTGGTGCCACTTATTTTATAGGGTGGACCATAACGGGCTTTAGAGCGTTCTCCCAGCATTAGCAGTACCCTCAGTTGAACACAAAGAGCTTCAGACAAAACGTCAAACCAACTGTAAAGTATGTCATTATGCTCTTTGTCTTTGAGAAATATTGACCCTGTTCCTCCATCTAACAGCTTTGGGCGAGGCCTAGAACACTGACAAGATGGCCTCTTGTGACGCTCAGCCACAGGGGCTCACAGAGTAAGTACATGACTTGTAATGAGCTTGTCAGGGGCCATCTCTCCTTTAGAGTGGAGAGTCTGCATGACACGACCAGACCGGAGTAATGAGGCCTCACAGAACACCGTGTACTCCAGGACCACGAGGCTGCTCCTGAGCACACGACTCCTCATTGTTAAAAGGCATTTATGCTCAAGTCCAGGAAAAGCAAACCTAAAGAGACCAGTGTGTTGCATTAAATCAATCAGAAGTCAAAGCAAGTTTATAACCCTCTTTCTTCTTGTTGAAAAGGGTGCATCTCTATGTGAGTGCATTTGTAAAATCCCATGTCTGCCACAATGTGTCCCCCTAAAGGAGAGGCACACAAACTGAAGTTCAAAACACAGAGTGGGCCCAAATGAGAACATTTTATTTATCTATCACAATGAGCTAGTGTCACAACAGTTTCCATCAAAAACAAGAAATAAAACAAATTGTGGAACAGTTTAATCGAGTCTTTTTTAACAAAAAAAAAAAAAAAAAAAAAAAAAAAGGTCAATTTCTTCAACAAAAAATGATGACCATCAGGGTCTGTTAATGCAGGGCAAAGTGCATTCTGATGTCGTGTAGCACCAAGGTATAGCTCATGTTTCAGCTCACCTGACACTTTAACAAATGGCACACAGGAATGTAAAAAACCTAGAGGTAGGCATTGCAGACGTCACGTGAGGACGCCTGCTGCCTTTCTCTTTGTTTAGAGCTTCCCCCTCAGTTTAATGGTGGTGGTGCTGGCTGGAAGTGACAGGGCTACAATCCTTCCTCTCTGCGTTCTGCTAGTCGGGGCTGAGAGGAAGCGCGCTGAGAGAGTTTGGCTAAAAAACACTGTGAGGTTTGCTGAGGCAGCCCTGCTGAACTCAAATGACCAACATTCTGGGACTGTCCAATCAAACCGGTAGAAGGAGTCATTATTGGCAGAATTCATGGGACACGACCCGGTCATGAAGCAAGAGCCGTGAAGTGAAATGCTTCATGGGCAGGGCAATACAGAGCAATGAAAGTGCCCTAAAAATACAGGGTGAGGGTTGAAGGAGGCGAACAGACGGCTCAGGGTTGGCTCTGGGAGAAACTAGTTGAACTTTTGGCTGAGACTAGGCAGTTTTATGGTGATGACTCACATTCTGGGACCAACAAGTACAGAGTGTTCTTGTTATCAGAAAAGATAGGAGCTGAGCCAATCACAAAGCCACACACAAGAAGAGACTCCCAAAAGAGAAAAACCTGCACAAAGCAAGGGCTGGGCTTGTCACAACAGAAGAATTCACACAACAGACTCAAATACACAATACCTGATGCATTTTTAGATAGAACTATAATGATGCAGAATGAAATGCATAAAATGTTTTGTGCATGTGACATTTCAGGGTTTTAAAGATTTAATGAGAAAAAAGAGGTTTTCTGTCACCTGCCTGTGTGATACTCTCCAGTGTGTAAAGTGTGATATTAGGAACTGAGAGCCTCCCACCTCAGCTGCTGGGGGGTGTTTTGTTTGTCTGGGCACAGCGGTGGGAAAAGCTGCAGTGTTGAGAGCACCGAGGCTGCTCGGTTGAGGCTCTGCTAGCTCAGTCTGTTGCTGGCCAGATCAGCTGGCAGTCTGTGGAGCGGGGGTGTGGCACATCACAACAAAGGGCTGTGGGCAGACAAGCAACTGCACTGCTCGCTTCAAAAGCCCACTCTGACTCCATCTACATACTTTTTTGTCTGTTACAAGCCAAACCTTTGGAAAGCATAGAGCAAAATGTTGGAGGTATGGCTCTGGGGGAAGGTCAACGCAACACAGCCTACAGATAATCTGGATCCCACAGGAGGGGGCTCTCTGCAGTGAGATGCTACTGGGCTGTGCAGGGAAACTTTTGCATGCTTATACTGTGATTGGCACTAGTGGCTCAGAGGAGGTTACTATTTAAAACAAACGAGTAAGCTGAAAAGAGGAAATGTGGAAATTTACACCGCAGCCTGCACCCAGAGCAGGATGGGGGGCTTGAGAGAGGAAAACGCCTCGACAAAGCTCTAAGTCTTGAGTGGGAGTGGCACTCTACCGACTCTCACCCTCCCCCTTGATTAGAAGAGCATTTCTGAAAGTTTATACGACTTAAAGGAGCAATGCAGATATTAAACTGCCCTCAAATGGTGTCGATGTAGCCTACACTTTGCCCTCGCTGGTTTCTAACTGGGGTGTATCCTCGTCTGACTCGACAAACACACCTCATTAAATTAAACTAAAAATAAACTCCTCAAAGTATTTCAGAATCCACTCTCACAAACGCAGCAAGTCGGCACAGCAGCAAACATCGCACCCACTCACTGACCTGTGTGTGTCCTTAGGTGGGCTTTGAGGTGGGATGATTTGCCATAAACTTTTTCACACCCTGAATAGTTGCATTTGTGCTTTTTCTGAGGTGGTTCCTGCTCAGTTCGCCCTCTGCTTCTTTTGCCTCTTTGTTTGAGGCAGGGGTCGGAGACGGTGGTAGGTGTGGCAGAGTTTCCTTCATCATCTCTGAGGTTCGTCGTCATGCTGTCATCCTTTATTTTTGCCTGCTCGGCAACATTGTTAGTAGTCTGCTGGTTAAAATCCGCCAGAATCCTCGCCACAAAGAAAAGCGAGGAGTTGTCTTTGACCAGAGGTTCTTTGAGGTCCTCGCCGTTCTTGGGCGAAGACGGGATCTCGGGTTTAATCTCTCTGTTCCCTTTTGGAGCGTGGACAATCGCACGGCTGGACATGGAGACAAGGCACTCTGCTGCAAAGTGATCCATTTTGTCTTTAAAACAGCCCCCTCTGCTTCTCAGTGACATTCAGAATGAGCCACCAAATAATGACGGCGTAGAAAAGTAGTTTGTTCCGTGGTACCCTTTGTGTGGCGAGCAGCAGTTGAAGGAGGAGGTGGTTCTCATCAGAGTTTATGATCTTACCCACCGGCTTTCCACTATCACCCACATCCTGTGAGAGAAACGCCTCGGACGAACACAAACCTGCTTCTTTGAGCAGAGAACAAACACAAACGTGCTTCTTCTAGAGCAGGGGTGCTGCAGACAAGAACTGGACCAGCTCGGATGTGTTAACTCCCATCGCGGTTCCCAACACTCTCCACAGCATAGTGAGCGTGTCTTCTGAGCGCCTGTTCCTGCTGCCTGTATCCATGCTGGGGGCGTGTCGGCCGGTGCGCAGCGTCACACCAAGCGCCCATTCATTGGCTGCACCTTGTCCCCAAATGCACCCTCTCCATAGCCTACTAGACTTCACATGTAAAGTTTCACCGCAGGTCCCCACCGTGCATTCAGATGATGAAGCTCACAGAGAGATACACATCCTCTGCAGTGACATTCACGAGCAGCGCGGGCTGGGACGCTCCACATCCAGAGGAACACCGTGTACCTTTGCTTCAGTTCAACTACGTATTTCCCAAAATTACATTCTCTGTCGCGCATATTAGCGATGTTATGTTTCCCAAAGCAGACATGTCTTCCATTTTGTTCCATTTTGGGGCAGACTCCACCTGTTCGAGGCTCTGAGAGGTGTATGAGGACAGAGTGTGCTGTTCTGTGCTGCTGATGCCGGAGCAGTGATGTGGAGCTGCAACAAAAAAGGACATCACAGGAGATCATATGGGCACATCGTCAACTAAACTATAACCCAAAACCTTCTTTAAATCAGCTCTACTGTCATGTTGGTTGTGTTAAAGATGTTACATAATAATCCAGTGTGATCGCAGCAAGACAAATTGATTTCAAATCCATGAATAGTAGTAGGCTTTTCTCAAGGTCAGGCAAAGTCAGTAACTCAGGAGCAGTGGCACAAAGACACTGCTGTGTACATAATGTAAATCACACATATGCCTTCATGCGGTGCCTGTCATGAGCAGTGAGGCCTGTGGAACGCTCCAGGTCCAGAGGAACACGGTGTACTTTCAAATGTTTCCCTACACCACATGCATTATTACATCCATAGGTGATTGTATCTTCCAGCCTTTTTCTTCCGCTTTGGGGTAGACTACCTGTTAAAGGGGTGTATGAGGACAGAGGGTGCTGTTCTGTGCTTCTGATGCCAGAGTAGGGATGTGGGGCTGCAACTGACTGTGTCCTTAAATAACCCACAGACAAAGGCCTACTGTATAGTTACTAAACCAATCTGAATATAGATCTTTATAGAGATGAATCATTATACAGTTTGTTGATATATATATAAATATAGAAGAAGAAGCGTAGAAGAAGAAAATAGTCAGCTGACTACTAAAGCAAGACGGCGCCATACCTATGCGCCATACAGACTCTTTCGCTCTTATTCTTCATTTCATTTCCACCTGTATATATATATATATACAGGTGGAAAAATGTTTAGGGACAGCCTGAGAAATTTTACTCAATCATAAAATATTTGTTGTAAAATCTTTTTTGTCTTTCAAAAGGTGTGGCCGCATTAGACAAACACAAACAGATACAAATATTTTTTTCTTGTTTATTGTTTACAAGAGAAACTAAATTCTTGAAACATTGTAGGTTTCAGAGTCAACAAATAACAAAGAATATGTTCAAAATGTGTTCAAAACTGAAAAAACTAAAAATTTACATATATATATATATATATATATATATATATATATATATATACACACACACACACACAATAAGAGAGACAGAGTCATTTAAAATCCATGGATAGGAAGGCTAAGTTGAGTCCAGTGACTCACTGGTGCAGCAGACACTGGTGTCAGAATGCAATAACAAATATATCCCGGGCCTTTATGGACAAATGTGTGCACAGATGTATGGTGGCCAACAGACCTGTGCAGCTCCAGGAGCCTGCTGTGATCCCACATGGGAAAGATCATTCTCCTGCACAGCCCCACAGAATAATTTATTTTCAGCTGCAATACGGACAAAGAAAGAAAGACATTAGCAATTGGTTCCAAGAATGATTCATGGCGTATCTTATTTTCTGTAAGTCATTTACAGCTTGGTGCACGGTGTTAGAGTGGTTAGCCCTCCTGCCTCACAGCAAGAAGGTTGTGAGGTCAAACCCGAACATCCTTGTGCAACTCCAGCCTTTCTGAGAGGAGTCTGCAATATTCTCCCTGTGTTGCTGGGTTCTCTCCGGGTACTCCGGCTTCCTCCCATCGTCCAAACACATGCATGTACAGTTCAATTGGCAACTCTAAAGTGTCCCTAGTGAATGAATGTGAGAGTGAATGGTTGTCTGTCACTGTCTGTATCTAAATGTTAGCCCTGCGACTAACTGGCCACTGTCCAGGGTGTACCCCGCCTCAGGCCCAAAGCTGCTGGGATAGGCTCCAGTCATCCGCGACCCCTAACGGGACTAAGCGAAAGGAAATTAATAAAATTTCTTTTTTATGAGTTAACAACGTGAGCAATTCTATGGGAGAACATGGTTTTGAGAGCTATCGCTCCAGCTCTCACTTGCTGAGAAACCGAAGGGTAGTGACAGCAAAATTACTTTTTACTTACATTTCAAAGACTGTACTTTTTTACTTGAGTAAAAAAGTAAAATCAGTACTTCTACTTTTACCAGAATGATTTTTGACATAGGTATCTGTACTGTAAAACTTGTGCCACCTTTGGTATTCAGTTATTACAAACCCATGTGCTGTGAGTTTTATCTTCTGATTGAACTGGTAAAGCCAGTATTTGTCAGGTTCAAAAATATAGATATCAGGCAAGTTAATTAGTTTATGATTTTCTCTGAATATTAACAGTTTCACAACACAATTCACAGGCCTATGTCAGTGAAAATCCAAGCACTTACCCTGGGCCAATATCTTCTTTTTCATCTAGAAGTACAGTATTGTAGTTTGCAAATGTGTGGAAAATGTCACCAGCTACAAAGACACATCAGCACACTAACTCCATCCAAAACAATATCCCATTTGCTTTTACAGTTTGTGTCACATTAGGACATGTTTTACCAGACAGAACTATGTGCCTTCTTCAGTTGATCCGCTTTCCTTCTCTTTGAGCCCAATTAAAAGACACCAGTTGATTGTGGAGACAGACTGAAATGGCCCTCTGACAGTACAGGATTAAAGCAGCAGCTGATGCTCTCCTGTGAGAGTGAATGAATGCCCACTTTCAGCATCGTGCACAAAGCCCACACAAGAACATTCCCAGTGTTCAGTGTGAGCAAGGCGAGGTGGCATTCAGAAGGCCATCTGGCTGTATTATTTTACATATTCTTTCACCACAAAAGCACGGTGCTCTTGTGTTCAGGGGTGCTTTGGTGAGCTCTTCTGACGAGAACTCACTGAGAGGCTGTAGTTCCTCTTTCGTATGGTTATTTGTCAGAGCTTTTTTAGAAACTGCGAGTGTCAAGGTGTCAAGCACATACAGTATAGGCCTTAAAAAGACATTTTACCAGCTACACCTTCAGCCTTCGAAGAAATAGTCTCCCTGTCTGCAGATATGTGATGATTCAAGAAAACCTTCGTAGCAGCCAGTTCAAGTCTGCACTTTCTGCCAATAACATCAGATTCAGTGGCAGAACCAGCCATTTGATTGGTCTACTTCACTCTCTGTTTTCAAGAGGAGTCACAAAACAGTCCTGGCCACTAGAACAGTCTGCTGCTTGAAGCCGAGCTTAAAGACAATAACTGAAATGTAAAACTGTACCAGCAGTTTGTTTAGTGTTGGCAGAACGTTCTCTTCTCTGCAGCAGGTGGGGATGCTCCCTGAGGGGCACTGACCTTGGGCATGACCTCTAGTACAGTTTTAAATAGTTGATCTCTGCTTTTGTTCATTTAATGTACCAGCCTGTGTTTTATTATGACGTTATTATTAAATAAAACTGTAATTCTTTGGCTGTGCAAATGCTTATTATGCCCAGTTAGGGACACAGTCAAAGTAAAGTCAGGATTATGTAATGTTAAACTCAACTAAAACATTATATACAGTATATTTCATATGCACTTATAATTTGACAACAAAGACATAATTAATGAAAGTTGACAGAATGTAGACAAAATATGCCAGGCAAGTCCCTTTTTGCTGATAGTTGTCCGTGTGCTCCAAGTCATACTGAAGCAGGCAAAAGCATTGTCACAGAGACTAAACTATTATGCTTTAAATGAAAATGTTATTTTAATATTTTTAAATTTGAATGTGAGGTACTATAAAGCATAAGACAACTTTATACAGTATGAGTGATGGCCCATAGAGGTGTGTCATAGTTTGGTGGCCAGAAAGAAACAGATTAAAACCAATAATATGTCAAAGGAAACGTATAAAAATCCAATCTGAGTTTTTCTGCAGGTTTATAAACTTTGCAAAGGCAAAAACTGTTTTATTGTTCAAAAAAGGGAGTAAAATTTGTTTGCAGCCAACAAGGCAGCTGACTAAGGATGGCAGACAGGCAGGCAGATGGGAAGGCAGGTGGACAGAATCCTTGACACAGGAGAAGGTTACAGCTAAAAATCCACAGGACAAAATGCTGCTACTAACAGAGGACTGGTAGTGCAGATGAACATAGTGTTCTTATACGGCTTTTGATTGTCAATTTAAGTCAGGTGTTACTCTCTGTATCAAGGAGTAGCCATGCCCAGGTGAATATATACTGTATATATCATAATGTATTTCTTTTTTTAAATACATATATATAGCACCTTTCTCCCTCTCTTTCTTTCTCTTTAAAGTGCTTTACAGAGTCCAATATTCATTCACTCCACAGTCACACACTGAAGGTGGAGACATGGCAGCCTTTTTTGTGACTACAGTCCCTCTAACCACCACCAAACAATAAAAATAAAATAAAAAAAAAATAAAAAAAATAATGCTTGGATTTATATAGCAGCTTTGGTGACTGGTTGAAGCAGTGCAGCAACAGACACACAACAGAACAACTGCTATACTGAACAATATGGACCATCCCTTACATTGGGCACTAGAATCATCTGCCATAAGACTGTACAAACAATCAGTCTGAATCAACTAATTACATTTTTATTTTTATTTGAATAGACCTGACACTTAGGGGTTGCTATAATTTAACAAAGTTTTACTAAATACAGGCCACTTACACAAAACTGGTAATACTGTCAATGGCCATGACAATATTCATAAATCTAGATCACTTATTAACTGTGAACTTCTCTCTAGTTTACCCATTTATCAGTTCTGAACTTGCGTAGGCACTCCAACTTGTCAAACAGCCCTCAAAACGAAAATGAAGGATAACTGTTCAGAACAAAACAAGGCATAGGTGTGCTTCCATTCAGCCTGTCCTACAGGAAATGTCAGGCATTTTATCTGCTACTACTGCATCAGAGAACAACATAAACCGGTGCTGCAATTAAAAACTGGCACCAGCTGAGAAAAGTATGACACACTATATGAGGTGCTGTTCAGTGAGTACTTGTGAATACATTTTGAATAGGCATCTATCTCATGGTCTTGTTGTTTCATTACAAAGCTTACTCATCCCTAGTGACAGGCCGGCAGTTGGGCCCTATGACTAACGATGACAAAACGGGCTGCAGTTTCACCTGTACAGAAGACACGAGGATTACTCATGAACAGGTGTCAAAGAGTAAACACCTCCATAAAAGAAAGCAGCCAGACACACTTTCAATATGCCTCTCTGGAGTCTTACTGTAACAATAAGAGCCATGTGCAGAAGTTTCATTTGGCCACAGGTGAGCTTCAGCTTTTGTCCCATTGACATGTGAGGCAGCGGAACAGCCGTGTGGGTACATAACGCCGACAATCACATTAGGTCAATGAGTCAGGCAGGCGGCCCGGGTAAACAAGTCCAAACTACCTGTTATTGTAACAGAGCGAGGGAGGGCTGCTGTCAAGCAGGATACTCTGGTTATAACTGGCCAATGTTATTTGGGCTGATCAATGTGGCTCCACTGTCATAACACAATCATTAACCACTCATAAAACAAACATTTCATTTGCTGAACACAGATTAATATGCATGGGTTTCACATGATGTAAAACTAGGACATGTTGCCATAGCAATTCACAATTCAAAACATTGCTGTTCTATCTTTTGAATTTAAAGCCCTCAAAATGGCGTCCAAACTGAAAAAAAGTCTTGTGACTGAAACCCATGAATTGCCAATTTGTTTCGCAGTAAAGGCATAATGATTGGTTTTATTCAGACTGCAAAACTAAAGTTGCAGTGTGTAGTTTTGCTGATAGAGAAACTGAAGAGTTCCGTTCCACACCTCACACCCATCCTTTCTGGACCATGTGAGCGCCTATGGTAGCCCTGCAAGGACATTAATAATTTATACAGTTCATATTTGTTCTCTGGAGCAGTGCAGGTTTGGGCTTGTTTAGTGTTTTAAATAGTTTTCTTCCTTTCTTGCTCTTGAGTTTCATATTTGCTGTTATGGTCGTTTTAATCGTAATTTTGTGTCCACTTGATAAAAAAAAATATTTTTGTTTATTGTGAAATGTTTTCTTCCACCTGGTTATTCCTAAATTCCAAAAGCAGCTATGTTTTTCTTTAAAGACCCTTGGCCTTTCACAGGACATTTTTTACAAAAAAAAAAGATTTGCTGATGTATGTGTATCCAAGAAAAAGTTCTCATCTTGTGTGTGAACGGACAGCCCCCAGTGTAGTTGTGTGCTTGTTGTCGCTAGTGCTGAGCTGAGACAGGAAGCCCCCATTGTAGAGCTGCTCTGTAAAGCACCTTACTGAAGTGTGGCTGAGAGGGGGTCAGTGCATGAGCTGACAGGACAAGTGGGAGGTGGGCCTGGCTCACTGTGCTCTGCTGTGCCTGCAGGCTTCCACACACAACACAGACTGCCTTTTTCACCAGTATGTAAATCTAGCACAAAGCCCTCTGCTTGATGTGCCTCCACGCTCTCCACCACAAAGAACAGAGGCCTGCCCAGCGCTCATTCAGCTACATTTTCGATTGTCTGTTGGATCATTTCTCCTCAAAGCACACTACTTAAGATGACAGCTTCCTCTGGTGACGTGTGACTGTCATGCATGTACAAATGAGACCTTAATGACGAGCTAAGATCCACGTCACTTACTTGACCCTGATGTGATGCTGACATTACTGTTCAGTGCCATCATTGTTCTGCCACACATCACGGTACAGCAGCTTTGTCCACACCACACAATACAGTTCAAAAGAGCAGAGTGAAGAGGACAGGGTTTTGTTTTTGCAGGTCAGTAGTGGCCCCATTCATAAGCTATTGATCAGTGCAGTGGTGGAGAGGGATGTGCCTCGCAGGCACCAGTACAAGGCCCCGTCTCTATAACACACCATTCAGCTGAGGCCAGTCCGCAGGCACTACATTAACTCAGCTCATGTGCAGGGACCGCAGTGTCTTCATAAAACCATTCAACTAAGCACTTACTCTGCAAGGAAAACAGACAATGATACAGAAGTGCACCACACTGAAGCTGTAACAAACTCACTAAAACACAGAGCTCAACCCTAAACCTGACCACATGACATTTTCAAACAGCTGAGTGTGCACATCCTTACTCACATAACTTGCATGACCCTGAACTCAACTAGACAAAAGAATTGCTCTTAAATCCACTTGTTTCTAAAGCAACAATATGTTATATGTCTTCATGTAAGCACAAATATGTTAGTTGGCTAATTGGAAAATGTATAAGTCTACTTGTGCTAATTTACACCTCTGTCTTTACATGCCACAATGTTTATGAAATAATAGGATGACTTTAACATGTAGCTATACACTTTTGGAGCCTATTTGGATAAAGTGCCTCTTAAGTTTAAATGTGGAGCTGCAGAAAAAGCAACAGAAAGGTTCCATTTGAGGGTTTGCTAAACAGGTCCTGTTACATCACAAGTGTGTTTCCCCCTCAAACCCTGGTGCGCTCTAGAGTCAGCGAGTTCACAAGAGGGCGAGGCTCCGCGTGCGCACAGCAGACTGTTGCAGTGCACGGCCCCCACATCAGTGCAGTGATCCGGGTCGCCCGCACGGTACGAGCCGCGAGGGGTTGGGCTGAAAGACACGCCAAAAGTTGCCTCTTTCCGCCTATAGCCTACGTCGCTAACAGCGTCCCACTTCTCATATTGGCATGTTCTGCAAGAGACTCACTCTGTTGGGCCTTGAATGACCCCAAAGCTGAAGCGAGAACATCCCGTTCCTGAGATAGTCTATTAATAGCTCCCCTTGCGTCACCAAACTGTGGAGGACCGCTTTTCTAGACACGCAACGGAGCCGCGCAAACTGTGTCAGCGGCACATTCTCCCGTTTAAAGCAAACACTATTATAAAACAGGTAGTCATCACTCCTCACTGCTGACGCCGGCTGTGGGAGTGCGCCTGCTCATCACTTGGAAGTGTTAGGCGCGGTTTTATTACGGCACTGAAAGGTATCAATGTGGGGCAGTTAGTTCATGCCAAAGTCAGACATGGTGACTTTTGTGCATCAGTATATCCCCTCATTCCATAAGTCGACCCCAGTGGGAGCAAAGCCAATGTTGTTCTTTAGCTGAAAGCCACAGCCCACACTGCACAATAAGCCATAAGTCCGTCCCTTCCCCCAGTCCTGGAGCAGAGAGGATACCGACTGTGGAGCACGAATATTTCCAGAGGGAGGGAGTGCAGTGAGCAGACACGGAGCTGGGAGGAGGACAGGCTCTGTTGCTATGTTGACTAGGAGTCTCCTGTCTGGAGGATCTACGAGCAGACTCACTCTGAAGGCTGACATGGCAATGTTGTATGTAGGTCAGCAACAACTTAAGACAGCCCCCAAAAGTATACAGGCTTTCACACAAGGTTGGAAAAACATTGCCTCACCCAGTCTTTACAATGAGTCATATGGTCTTTGTGTATATATGTGGACATCTTAACTTCATATAATCCCTCTATGTACAAAGATAAAAAAAACACTTTATTTCATTCAAGTTACAGCAGCCCCAACACCAGGTTTGTTGTTCAAAGGTCAAAAATATTTTCAGTGTTAGTTCCTTGTTAGTCACTTGTGATAAGCACTTTTTATATATAAAAAAAGAATTCCACGGACATTGATGTTAATCACCATCATTTCCCTCTCAAACTCCACCTCCTCAGCTCCTGGGGAACATCAGGCTTGTTTATTGTGTTGATGAGTGTCAACTACTGATGCTGACGATGTAAAATCCTCAAAGGTTTGGAAACTTGATTTCAGTTAATCATTTCTCCCCTTTAATAAAACTGGGGCTATTTTTTATATTTTTGGAAAGCCTTATTAGATACATACACAACTAGGTACAACTTGTAAGGATACAGTTATTTTAAACAATAGTGGCACACTATCACAAAAGGCCTATGTTTATTGTTGTAAAGTAAAGTGTCCCAGTAAAGACCAGTGGAGTAACAGATTCCATGTGACAGGATTATATAATCAGGACAGAAAAATACAAAAAGAACCTGTATCCTATTACAGCACAAAAAAACATGTAATCAGATTAAAATTACACTTAAAGCAGGGATTACTGAGCAAGCACATTTTAAGATTATGTTATTGTCACTACATAACCTAAAATATAACCAGCTCATCATTTCTTCAGCATCTCAAGTCTAGAATAAACATTAATCATAAATGTATCTTTATGCAACATTATGTCACATATACTTTTTAATACATGCAAATGATGGTCAAATGCAGAGTTTTAAACCTCCATGTTGAGTATATGTACACGAAAATTTCAGCTGAAGTAGTCCTAAACTCATATTACATTACTTTAACCTAAAAGTAGATTCTGTTTCTGATGGCCAGGGCTGTTTACAGGATCCCAAACCGATCTTGATAATATAAAGACAGCAAATGTGAACAATATGTTTAATCAGTTTAGTGGGAAATAGACAAAGCCAAAATCTCATTAAATCCTAAAAGTCTAGCTGCAGCCAATGTAACACCTTAAATGTATTCCTTTCAGGTGAATAGACCAGATCTTCAAAAACGTGTAGAATAGAGTACATCAAATATTATACCCTGAAAAACTAATGAGGAAGACTCTGTCAATCCCCTCAACCCTACAAGGAAGAAAACAAACATGAAAACAAGGGTAAACATAACTTAGCCTAAGTAACAGAAGTATATCCTACGGGAACAAGCTGCTGCGTTGATAAAACAATCTCAGTTCAAAGTCCAGAGAGTTAATATTCCATATACTCTAAAAGTACATTTAGAATTGTTATTGTTATTTTACACCTTGTGTGTTTTAATTAATTATTGGACAGCGTGCCTAATCTGAACTCTATAAAGACATGTTCTTAGACTGAAAAGTTCAACAAGTGATAAACCATATCTGCAGTTGATTCCATACTCTGTTGCTGAAGCTCATGTGAGGTTTATTTGGTTGTACTATGATTTCTGACAGTGTTGAAGTAAATAGATGTTGAAAACTCTGTATGATCTAAAAAGAAATAAAAGGCAAAATAGCAAATGGAACAAGTAGTAAAGCAGCTTTGTTTGAGAACCCTTGTAAAGTGGGGTCGGCCCTGGACTTCTGGTCTATAGGTTGGTTATTGCTTGTACTGTATGTCCACCATATGTTTGAATGGGAGCTGAGCTGGCAGGTTAAAAGGGTTAATAAGCACTAAGAGGACATGACTTAATGCAATCCAATTTCCTTATTTGATTACATTCACATCTCGATGTTCCTTTGGGGTACATCAATTGGCACTGCGCATTAGCCCTTAGTAAAGTCGTCTTGTGTACACATTATGTGATCATATACTGATGAGGTACAGTATGCATGAATCCTCCCTGTCAGATGGGGTCTTTAAAGATTTGTCTGCCCCTCTAGACCCAACCAATTATCTTAGTTGTGTTTGCTTAGTCTCCCAGCACCATCTGGGTTTCAGATCACACAAGGCACGTCTAATTACAGTCACAGGCAAGAGGCCATACATAATGACAATGCTGCTATGATCAGCAGGATTAGACAGGTGCTCGTCCACTGGCTTTGAGGCTTTTATGGTCTGTAACACGCCCAGGATGATAAATGAGCAGTCCAGGACCGCAGAGGCTCTTTGTCTCCCGCTTTAAGACATTTCCATTGATAAATAAGTGCTTTTACTTGTCACATTGGCAATATTGTTTTATCATATCATATCTGGTGGAGAACATCATATTACATGTTCTCCCAGTGCTGGGAGTACTCTGGTTCCCCCGCCAACATCAAAAACATGCACCCCCTGGTGGTTAGGGGATAATTAGGTGTTAATAAAAACAAAATTTAACCTCATACTTACCATCCTTTATAAATATCAATATATGTGGTTGCTTCACTAAAGTCTAGGTACATTTTTCTTGCAATACAGAAAAATGTGATGATGTTTTTGTGTTAAATTCCTGTCGGCAGCCACCACCAGGGGCACCCTGCATGTTTTTGATGTTGGTGAGGGAAACTGAAGTACCCACCCATAAGGAGAACATGCAATCTCCACTCAGGAAGGCCCGCCCAACCCTGAAGTTGAAGTGAAAATGGAGTGAAAAAATCTGAAGACCTGAAGACATTATCTAAGTGTATTAAGGATTTAAATAAAGATGAGAATGTCCAGCTTGTACTGGAAGCTTAGGCTCTCAACAAAGGGCTGTTGCTCAAGACTAGAGCACCAAGTAGAGAAAAATAGAAATAGACTTTACATATTTTTATGTCTTTGAGGATATATGTGTATTTTAATGGCTCTGTTTCTACTGGAGTGGTACGGGTCGGGTCAGGGTCCAGAAGAGCGGTGCTTGCTACGTAAACAGTAATGTCACATGAGTAGAACAAAAGTTGTGTCTTTGAGATATAAAAATAATTTGAGGCGGACTTTTAGAAAATGTAACGGCACAAGAGGCTGGAGGTATGTCTGTTGCTGTAGTAAAGACATAAACATTTAACATATTTTGGTTTGAATGTGTTTATTATGTGTTTATCACAAGAACAAGATGTGATTTCTTTGAAAAACATTTCAGTTTTTGTTTTTTCTTTCTCTTTTTGTTTTTTGCTTGAGTGAGACTCATCTACCATTCAATCAGCTGACCACAGTGTTTAACTTCACCTTCACCTTTTCAAAAGCAGACCACATACAGGACCGCTTGGGACATTAGGCCATACTGTACCACTTTGGTACGCTTTTTGGGGCCACTTTTGGTGACGTAAACGCACCTGTATTGATCTGACCTACACTGTACTGCTCCAGTGGAAACAAGGCTATAGAGTGGCTTTAAGCAACATAGAAAAACGTATTACTAGAGACACCTTGAGGTCAAATCAGAATTAAATGTATCTGGTGACTTTTTACAATTTCTCACAGTGGCTCCAACTAACAAATTGGAGCCATTGTAGCACTGTAGAATTCTCAATAACTCTACTTTTCATTTTGTGTGTGACTTTCTCTGTTTCTCTACTTTATTATTATATTTTACAAATAATTCTGCTCTGTTCACCAAAGGGAAAGCTCATTTGATAATTTCCTGTCAACTGAAAAGATTCATTGTCCTCAGTGAACGCAACATACAAACACATATACAATATCTTTGACTTTCTAAATGCCTCCACTGTTGTATCAATTTATCCAGAGCTTTTCTGCCCATATAATACTTAACTTTATGCATGACCCAGTCGTGGCATCGCTCTGGATTACACAGAACTAGCACAGCTCTAACAGTTTCCAGCCAGCCAGAGGTGGCAGAGGAAATATTGACTGTTTTTGGTTCATCATACACAGTAATCCTGTTCTCAGCAGCACTTTAGCCGCAGCACTTATCAGTCGGGCACTGTAATGTCTATAGATTCTGTTTTCCCATCTGTTAAATGCACTTATTGGTACTATCATGTTCATCAGCAAGTTGGAGGTTTTTGTCTGCCTCTGTTCCCACCTCGCTCCAGCATGAGATCTTGCTTTGATCTGATTTACAGGAGACCTCTAAAAGGTCAGAGTGAGTGTGGCAGGAAAAGGCTTTTGAGTGTGAATCTCACATCTGCTTGTTTAGAGGAAACTTTATGCAGCTGAGCAGAGCCCCTCCTCAACTGAGCTCTTTGGGAAAGACTTCTGTGCTTTCCCTGACAGAACAGACTGGGCAACCACAAACATTCAGCTTTCTGAAATACTTCTGATCAAAGTCAGAAGCCAGTGTTAGTTTGTTTTGACGTACTGTGATCTGTGTTGGTGTTTGGACTAACTTTCTGACAGTCAACAGAGCTGTTTCTTTGCTCTCTGCAGCAGATGTGTTCCTTGTTAACCTTTGTGAGGCACAAGGTCAGGCGTAAGAAAACCCTTGAGTGGCATGTGCATGGCGGGGATCTAACAGTGGAGTAGCACTAAGCTTAAGATTTATAGAATGTGCAGCTCCCGTGAGAGTGTTTTCCAGGAACAGTCTGGCTCTGCTGCTGTGCACTGAGTCTGCATACAACTGGGCCTGGAGTTCTCCACTCCAACAGTTGTCTCACTCAGACACGCCTCCTTAATGTCCTGTGTAGACTACTTCTCTAAAATATATTTAGCGTAGTACAAAAGGGGCCATCACTCTTAAACAGAAGTGTTGAACTGCGGGGGAAGGGGAGCTGTGTGGCCTCTCGGAGCTTGCAGCTGCCTTTACGTTACTGTATTTCAACCCCAGACATGTAAACATCCTTCTTCTGAGATTCATCAACAGAAATTCCACTCTGTCTGTACTAGCTTTCCACTTAACCTACATAACATTTACATCTAGGGATATGCTTACACGTTTTGTTGTTTGCATGTGATCTTTTTAATGCAACAAGTCCATCCTGATCTTTTTAGCTTGAAAAGTTATTTTGGTTTTCAGCATGTGTTTGCATACTCTCAGAATCAGTCCTCTAATGTGGACATAAGCATAATCTCATACTTTCCTTCACACATTGACTTCTTCTAGTCTAAATGATTGCTTAAACATTCTAGAAAACATGTTGAAATGAATCACTGACCTAAATTGCCTAAGATGTATATTGTCTGTTGAGTGCTGCTATGACTCAGCATCTTTCAGCACGCCACTCTATTGAGATTGTCTGATGTGATTGTTCCACTCCTTAATAAGGCTTTTAGCTGGATTTAAAGCACACAAACCCTGATTTATTGTGTCACACTTAATAAATGGTTATTATGTTGGAGCTCCATGTACGACTGAGAGCAGAGGGAACATGTCCCAACGTGACCCAGTCGTAACAAACCACTGTTTCCTGCTGTAGTTCCTCAGTTTTACAGACTGTGTGGCTTCTCACAAGGGTAACGCGCTGTAATGTCTAATTTGTGTTTGCTTTTCCAGACGCACTAAAGGGACTGAACTCACCTGAAGTGTTCAGGTCTCAGGTGAAGGTGCAGCATGTTTCCATAGCAACCAAAGGGAAACACTGTCTGCCAGGCGAGTACAGAGCTGTTATGCCACAGTGGGTCAAAGCAGATCGCCTTGATAAAAACAACACAAACAGAGTAAATGAGCCTTGCGGGCCTTTGTCCATAGTTCGCTGCAGGACTGTACTTTTAAATATTTGGCTTTCTTTTGGTAAAACAGGTTAATGACACTTATAGCACTCTATTAAAGGCTCAAAGTAAAATGTCCTCTTCCTTGAAATGTGTTTCCTTCTAAATCTCACATGTGAAAGTCATTAAACCCTAACCTGTTTCCCAGCTGTTGGTCATATCCTGGCACGATGATGAGTGATGATTAATCTAAAACCTTCTATTTAAAAGATCACTAAAATAAATTGATGATTAACTGACCTGGGTGCAAAAGCAGATACCACTAACAAATGCACAGGTCCAGTTTGGAGAAGCAGACAGGAGCAATGACACAGTCTTTGCGTTCTGTGTGTTGCAAATGGAGCCACTTAAAACAGACCTAACAGGACTTCTACAACAAGTGTGTGAAGGGATAGAGGAACAGAAGACAGAAGGAATTTACATACCTTTATTTTGACATGTGGCTGCTTTTTATTTTTTAATTTAAGAATATAACCCAAGAAGGTAATGCTACCCAGAACAAGATCTTCAATTTGTGTCTTTCCTCAGCAAGATTTCTGAGCTCGGTGCAAAACAGAACCCACAGTCAAACATTAAAATGAGAAGTTGATTTATTGTGTGCTTGGCTGAACCCTCCACCTCAGAGCAGACTTACGACCTCTGAGACTGGCCCAGGAACAGTGTTTACACAACACAAGTTATCAGTTAGGACTCTGAACTGGAGGGTTCTGTATAAGATTTACAAAAGGACAGACCGCCCTCTTGAGGTGGAAGCTAGTAACACATTAAAGACTGAATATAACACAGTTCAAAAATAGGCCATGGTTTTACACAGTGCTGGGCAAAAGTACAGTTAATGACCACTCAAATTTTGGTCTCACACATAACAATTTTCAGAAAAAAAATATCTGAGAGTTTGGACAATTCATCAAGACCAGAAGAAATGGAGGCACAAACCTGCTTGATTTTAAAATCTTAGTCTTGACTTTTAGAGCTCTCCATGGTCAGCCCCCCAGTACATCACTGACCTCTTGACCCCTTACTCCTCCTCCCACACTCTGCGATCCTCAGGTCAAAACCTCTGGATGGTCTCCAAAACCTTCTTTAAAAGTTGCCCCCAGAGTCTTGAAAGCCCTTCACGTTGATTCGAGTGGTTGATTCTGTTGATTCTTTTAGGAAGCAGCTGAAGACAATTGTATTTAAAAAAGTTTTTAGCTGATTGAACTTTTATTTTTATGTTTTTTGTCATCTATTATAGTTTTATCTGTGTTTTATTCTTTTATTTGAAACTTTTGCACTTTGTAAAATACTTGATTTCTATCTGTGAAAGGTGCCATTGAAATAAAATGTACTTACTTACTTACTTGTCCTTCTAGTCTGGTTTTGACATCACAGAGAATCCTTTGAGAGTGATGCTGGTGTTAACTAAATACTCACCACCACTAGAATCCCTTATGACATCATGACCTTCTAAAATCATTACGATTCTAGAATGTCATGATTTTATAAAATGGGATTCTAGAAGGTCATGATGTCATAATGGGATTTTAGAAAGTCATGAGCTCATGGTCATCATGATTGACATGATTTCATAAAATCCGATTTTATGAATTCATGACATTCCGTTTTGAAATTATGACATTCTAGAATCACTTTTTATAACATCCCGGCATTGTAGAATCCCATTATAACATCAAAAAATTCTAGAATCCCATTTTATGAAATTATGCCATTCTAAAATCCCTTTATGACATCATAAAATTCTAGAATCCTTATGACATCATGACATTCTAGGATCCCATTTTATGACATCATGACCATCTAGAATCCCATTTTATGACATCATAACATTTTAGAATCCCATTTTATGACATCATGACCATCTAGAATCCCATGTATTACATCCTCTCATTTCATGTCATCATGACATTCTATAATCCCAATTTATGACATCATAACATTCTATAATCACTTATGACATCATGACCATCTAGAATCCCATTTTATGACATCATGACCATCTAGAATCCCATTATGATGTCATGACATTCTAGAATACCGTATGACATCATAACATTTTAGAATCCCATTTTATGTCATCATGACATTCTAGAATCCCATTTTATGACATCATGACCATCTAGAATCCCATTTTATGACATCATGACTTTCTAGAATCAATTTTTTTAAATTATGGCATTCTAGAATCCCATTATGATGTCATGACATTCTAGAATCCCTTATGACATCATAACATTTTAGAATCCCATTTTATGTCATCATGACATTCTATAATCTGTTACTCCGAGAACCAGTTTCTCCTGGCTCTTTTGTTATGAGTGTTGGAACTAATATTACTTCAATAAAACTATAAAACCAATGTAAAGTTTGTCCATTTAATTCCACTCAGAGAAAGGTACAAGCCAGCGCTGGGTCACAACACGTAGTTAACATAAGGTCAGCCCACGTGTTGTGCTGCTGGTCAACACAATGCTCAAAACGTCCTAACCTTTGGCCACACCTCTGACAGTAATTTGAATCAGTAGTTTTCCACTATGTGTCCAGCCAGGGGTGACCAACTGGTTCTAACTGGTTTAAACAGATGAGATATTTAGTGTACTAATCTAGGGTGCAGTGTATCATGCAGAGAGTGCAAATAACCTACAAAACAGTTATAAAAAGTGTTTCTTATTTCAGAATCCTAACAAATTCCCCCTGTTGAGGTGTCTGAATGGACACCTCACTAAACTAAATATCTAACTTTAGCGGTTTTTGCATCTCCACCTGTTGAGATGGTTTAATTACCATCTCACAAGCAAAATCTAAACAACTAAACCATTCCGTTAGTGTAGGTGTCTAAGACTCTATTCATATAACCATCTCCTTCTGGCAGTCACGTGGACCTGCCCCCTCCAGGTTGCCAAATCTCCAGTAGATGGTCATGTGTGGTGTAAATACAGTGTGGAAAATAATATAACAGTGCTATGTGTGTAATGGAAAATCAAAAATTTCTAAACCTTCCCAAAATTGTAGAGGAGTCCCTGAAAATCTTTAATAGAAAAGGCACAATGGTAAAAACCTATACATTCATATGTGTAGTGTGTACCACGTAGACAATATCATACCCTTATCTTCTTCTTCCAGGGGTGCAAGAGCACAGAGATTATCCTCCAGCAGTGGTACCTTCTCCTGCATAGCTTAATAAGCAGAAGGAGGCACCTTTCCTTCAATCATAGTTATTAGGGTCCTATTTAACATGCTTCTTAAAAAGGTATATAACAACATCCACAAAATATGAAAATCATAAAAAGGCACAAAGAAGGTAACTAAGGTGCTGTCCATTAACTGGCTCCTTCTCCCAAACATTTTAGTAAACAATCAGAAATTGTGTTATTAATACCAGATGGGACCTTCATTTCGGTCGCAAGAATCCGTAAATTCTGTAAACTTTTAGATTATGAGCCATCAAGGTCAATATTATTTGCTATATTGTACAACAATTATCTTCAAACATGGAACAGACCTTTCAGTAAATATGTCCAAGGCAATTCTATTTTGTAAAACCAGTAAAGAAGTCTGGGAGAGTTGTTTATGGACTGCTTCTACAGCATCCCTAGTAAAAGTAGCCAGTCTTTGTAAATTGTAACTATTGTAAGGACACGGTTAATGTGATTTATAGTTTTATTTGGTGTAATGGGAAAATGGCTCTAATTAGTGGTATATTTTCTAATCCTGCGGTTAGTTCATCAGCTAATTTATACTCATCCGGGATGGTCCTCTTCTGAGTGTGGACGTCTGCAGTCAGTAGGATATTCACACCTGCAAATACTTGAACAGCAGTAACAAGAGACAACAAAACACATCTTTTGACTAACTGGGGTTAATCTGTTGTATAGAGTCTTTCCCCCACAGTACCACCGGACGTCAAATTCGGCAACATTCAATTTATTAACATTTAGATCTATAGAAATGTTTCTAATTCTTGTACAATCCTTCAGTGTCCTAATAACTTTATATAATTTGTGGTATTGTTATTTTCAAAACATGGTACATTATAATCATTACCTATCTGGAAGACTGGTGGGGTGACAGTCCTGGGTGCTATTGGAAACACTTTGTCACATCCTTGTCTTTAGGGTTACCATTTGACTCCACATCAGGAGTAGGACAATTAGTTTACCACATGTTTTTTTCTATGTGTTTTAGCTTCAAGATAATTTTGATAATTTTGCATCCTTTTGCATCCGTTTATCTAAGTTACTGGTTACAACACTACTAGTGGAAACATATATCCAGACCTCTCTTGTTTATATTCTACTTCCTGTTCTTCCAGATCCTCCTAATCCCTTGAAGTAGGTTTAAAGTCCTCGTCCTTGTTCATCTGATGGGGGTCTTGTTGTTTTCGTTGTCCTGGTCGTAAATGATGGTGTGAGTTGTAAAATTTTCTCATGGGGTTGTCCTTGAGCTGCATGTCTGTTCTCACTCATGAATGAAATGTGTGCTGCGAGTGTATCAGGCAAACTTTTAAAAGGATTAGACTTCATAAAATGAGATGTAGAAATTGAACAAAGGGTGGAATGTTAAATTTGTGTCTGTTAGGTCTGTTTAACCTGCTACCTGAGTCTTGATGTCAATAATGTCCTTTTCTCTCAACATCTCCTTGAATAATTTTTTACCTTTTTATTGTCTGTAGGATTAAACACACATTCACGTTCCCTCCCTTCAAAATTCCTATCACAGGAGCTTGCATTTCAGATAAAAATTGGTTATTTAAATGAATTGTATGTTTTAACAAACTCCTTACTTCAGTGTATGGAGACACTGTTTGTGGTGTGGGTGGAGGCAATGTTTGAGTGGGTATGTTTGTTTTACCAGTGTGTGAGTTGGGGGAAGGAATAGATTTCATCCCTTCCAAAATGGCTACTTTGTCTTCATCTGCATCCAGATACAAGTCAGGTCCTGTCTGAAAAGTTGGTTCTCTGAAAAAATCTCACTGTTATATGATTAAGATCCTCAAATATTATTTTCTTTATTTGTTAATTCATTCAGTTATTCATTTATTTATTCATTCATTTAGTCAGTCATTTAATTTATTTAGTCGGTCTTTTATTTATTTATTTATTTATTTATTTAGTCATTCTTTGAAGGATTGCTACTTTAGCATTTGTTAATCCAACAATTAATAATTTCTAAAAATATTGTTACTAGGCTTTTATTGGTAGGGGATCCCCAGGTATACCAATAAAAACCCTTTCCATCATTTGTACTATACATTTTAATAATCTTTTGATTCACAATTTACATTAGTTGTTTTAGTGTTTTGTTTTTTTTAATACAGTTTTATACAGCCCTGGTTGGGGCGGTGCTTTGGCTTTTCCTTTGTTTGCATCATGGAATGTGGCCTTCAGAGGGATTTAGATGCTATTAGTTTTGTTCTTTTTATGGGTTTTCAAGTGGTTTTAGTTATTTTTGCGCAACACAAAACACACCGTTTTTACGACAATATATCACAAACGACTATATGAGTCATGCTAACCTAGCACCCCTGGCTTTTTAGCTATACGCTTAACACGGAATTGTTAGCTATTGTGCACTATGCTAATCTAGTTTTCATATATCTTCTTAGCTATGCAACACACATGCTAACCTAATCCGTAATTTAGTTACCAAATCAAGCATCATGCTAGTCTAGTTTTTTAAACTTTTTAGCTATACGCTTTTAATCCATAAGGGTTTTCTGACTATTGCACGCTAAGCGTTCATATGTCAACCTAACCCGTAATTTAATTGCCAAATCTTCAAGCATCACGCTAGTCTAGTTTTTAAAACTTCCTAGCTGTATGCTTTTAATCTATAAGGGTTCTCCAATTATTGTGCGCCATGTTAATATCACAATATTTTTAAAATAACTTCTTTAACCATGCAACACATATGCTGGCCTAACCATAACCCGGCTCACTTTCTGAGAATTGATAATTTTCTCAAGTATTAAACCCTTCGGATTACTTTTCTTTTTTTATAGATATCTCTACATCTCTTAATCTCTTAAACTACATACAAATTTTTAACCAAGACAAACGATTGTCGTAAAAACACAAAACATTTACGACATCTTATAGATTGCTTCTAGTTTTAAAATAAACGTACAGGCAGGTTTCTACTTCACAGCAATGTCTACCCCTGTAGGGACAGGCAGAAACTTTAGTTAAGGCTTTCTGCTCACCTGTTTATTTGCGGCTGCCAGGCTGTGAAGGAAAAACTAACAGACAGTCCGTTACAGAACTGTACTGGAGCACGCAGCACTTTAAACAAACGCAAATTTGCACATAAAGAAGGACACTGCACACAGTTGCTTTTTAAGAAATAATTTTTTAATTGTTTTGTAGTTCCACCTGCGGATCTGCACTTGGGATGATGGCTGCCGGTCTGGAATAAGAACAAATTATTAGAACTAATTGAGAAATGTGCAATAGGTGTGCTTGGTGTAACGTGTTATGTTGGCATTTGTTGGTTTTACTCACCGCTCTGTTACATGTCTCCAGGTGTCTGGCCAAAAGAGTCCCCACGGAAGCAACGAACACTAAAAAGGTTCCGGGCCACACCAAGGCAGGAGAATGGAGGGGGGAGGAGATTTAACAATGTTTTAGGATTAAGGAATTTTAAAGAAGTCTAAGTATTTTGCTTTAGAGTTGGTAAATGGTGTTAGATCTTAAATATGCTTTATTATTTAGTTTATTGCTGTGGAAGTTTATTAACATTGTTTTAGGGAAAGCGTATGTTAAGGAACTTACCTATGTGGTTGGGCTTTGGTTTGATCCAATTAGTGGAGAAGTTGTTGAGTTGAGTTGTTGTGCTACTTCCACTTCGTCTGAGAGTCGACTGCCGGAGAGAACTGAGCTCATCCTTCCTCCACTGCACGTTGCACTTTTGCACGTTGGAATATTTATTGAAAAATAAAAACAGTCGTCTATGCCAACTCCGTGCTCCAGTGTCACATTGCTCGTCGTACCTCACTGACATCCAGCCGCTAACCGGGTCTCACGTCCTAACACTTGTCCGTCGTGCAGAGAACACTTGTCCGTCGTGCAGAGAACACTTAAAGAATAAAATTTTTACCTTTCCAACACCACAACCGGGCAGAAACACCAAGTTGTTACTCCGAGAACCAGTTTCTCCCGGCTCTTTTGTTACGAGTGTTGGAACTAATATTACTTCAATAAAACTATAAAACCAATGTAAAGTTTGTCCATTTAATTCCACTCAGAGAAAGGTACAAGCCAGCGCTGGGTGTCACAACACGTAGTTAACATGAGGTCAGTCCAAGTGTTGTGCTGCTGGTCAACACAATGCTCAAAAGGTCCTAACCTTTGGCCACACCTCTGACAGTAATTTGAATCAGTAGTTTTCCACTATGTGTCCCAGGCAGGGGTGACCAACTGGTTCTAACTGGTTTAAACAGATGAGATATTTAGTGTCCTAATCTAGGGTGCAGTGTATCATGCAGAGAGTGCAAATAACCTACAAAACAGTTATAAAAAGTGTTTCTTATTTAAGAATCCTAACAAATCCCATTTTATGACATGGCATTCTAGAATCACATTTTTAAAAAATTATGGCAATCTAGAATCCCATTATGACGTCATGACATTCTAGATTACCATATGACATCATAACATTTTAGAATCTCATTTTATGTCATGACATTCTATAATCCCATTTTATGACATCATAACATTCTAGAATCACTTATGACATCATGACATTCTAGGATCCCATTTTATGTCATCATGACCATCTAGAATCCCATTTTATGACATCATGACATTCTAGAATCACTTTTTTTTAATTATGGAGTTCTAGAATCCCATTATGACGTCATGACATTCTAGAATACCATATGACATTAAACATTTTAGAATCCCATTTTATGTCATCATGACATTCTAGAATCCCATTTTATGTCATCATGACATTCTAACATCCCATTTTATGACATCATAACATTTTAGAATCCCATTTTATGACATCATGACATTCTAGAATCAAATTTTTAAAAATTATGGCATTCTAGAATCCCTTATGACATCATGACATTCTAGGATCCCATTTTATGACATCATGACCATCTACAGTCCCATTTTATGACATCATGACATTCTAGAATAACATTTTTTTTAATTATGGCATTCTAGAATCCCATTATGACGTCATGACATTCTAGAACACCATAAGACATCATAACATTTTTGAATCCCATTTTATGTCATCATGACCATCTAGAATCCCATTTTATGTCATCATGACATTCTAGAATCCCATTTTATGACATCATGACCATCTAGAATCCCATTTTATGACATCATGACATTCTAGAATCAAATTTAAAAAAATATGGCATTCTAGAATTCCTTATGAAGTCATGACATTCTAGAATCCCTTATGACGTCATGACATTCTAGGATCCCATTTTATGACATCATGACCGTCTACCATCCCATTTTATGACATCATGACATTCTAGAATAACATTTTTTTTTAATTATGGCATTCTAGAATACCATTATGAAGTCATGACATTCTAGAATACCATATGACATAATAACATTTTAGAATCCCGTTTTATGTCATCATGACATTCTATAATCCCGTTTTATGACATCATAACATTCTAGAATCACTTATGACATCATGACATTCTAGGATCCCATTTTCTAAAATCATGACCGTCTAGAATCCCATTTTATGACATCATGGCATTCTAGAATCACATTTTTTTAATTATGCCAATCTACAATCTCATTATGATGTGATGACATTCTATAATACCATATGACATTATAACATTTTATAATCCCATTTTATGTCATCATGACCATCTAGAATCCCATTTTATGACATCATGACATTCTAGAATCCCATATGACATCATGACCATCTAGAATCCCATTTTATGACATCATGACATTCTAGAAACACATTTTTTTTAAATTATGGCATTCTAGAATTTCATTATGACGTCATGACATTCTAGGATCCCATTTTATGTCATCATGACATTCTAGAATCCCATTTTATGACATCATGACCATCTAGAATACCATTTTATGTTACCATGACATTCTCGGATCCCATTTTATGACATCATGACCATCTACAATCCCATTTTATGACATAATGACATTCTAGAATCCCATATGACATCATGACCATCTAGAATCCCATTTTATGACGTCATGACATTCTAGAAACACATTTTTTTTAAATTATGGCATACTAGATTGCCATTATGACGTCATGACATTCTAGAACACTATATGACTTCATAACATTTTAGAATCACATTTTATGTCATCATGACATTCTAGAATCCCATTTTATGACATCATGACCATCTATAATGCCGTTTTATGTAATCATGACTTTCTAGGATCCCATTTTATGACATCATGACATTCTAGAATCAAATTTCTAAAAATTATGGCATTCTAGAATCCCTTATGACGTCATGACATTCTAGAATCCCATTTTATGACATCATGACCATCTAGAACGCCATTTTATGACATCATGATCATCTAGAATCCCATTTTATGACATCATGACATTCTAGAATCACATTTTTTTTAAATTATGGAGTTCTAGAATCCCATTATGACGTCATGACATTCTAGATTACCCATATGACATCATGACATTTTAGAATCCCATTTTATGTCATCATGACCATCTAGAATCCGATTTTATGACATTATAACATTTTAGAATCACTTATGATCGTGACATTCTAGGATCCCATTTTCTGACATCATGACCATCTACAATCCCATTTTATGACATCATGACATTCTAGAATCACATTTTTTTAATTATGCCAATCCACAATCTCATTATGATGTGATGACATTCTATAATACCATTTGACATCATAACATTTTATAATCCCATATGACATCATAACATTTTAGAATCCCATTTTATGTCATCATGACATTCTAGAATCCCATTTTATGACATCATGACCATCTAGAATACCATTTTATGTTACCATGACATTCTCGGATCCCATTTTATGACATCATGACCATCTACAATCCCATTTTATGACATCATGACATTCTAGAATCACATTTTTTTTTAAATTATGTCATTCTAGAATCCCATTATGACGTCATGACATTCTAGAATACTATATGACATCATGACATTCTAGAATCACATTTTGACATCATGACCATCTAGAATCCCATTTTATGTCATCATGACATTCTAGAATCCCATTTTATGACATCATGACATTATAGAATCAAATTTTAAAAAATTATGGCATTCTAGAATCCCTTATGACGTCATGACATTCTAGAATCCCATTTTATGACATCATGACCTTCTAGAACGCCATTTTATGACATCATGATCATCTAGAATCCCATTTTATGACATCATGACATTCTAGAATCGCAATTTTTTTTTAATTATGGATTTCTATATTCCCATTATGACGTCATAACATTCTAGATTACCATATGACATCATGACATTTTAGAATCCCATTTTATGTCATCATGACCATCTAGAATCCCAATTTATGACATCATGACATTCTAGAATCACGTTTTATGACATCATGACCATCTAGAATCCCATTTTATGTCATCATGACATTCTAGGATCCCATTTTATGACATCATGACATTCTAGAATCAATTTTTTTTAAAATTATGGCATTCTAGAATCCCTAATGACTTAATGACATTCTAGGATCCCATTTTATGACATCATGACCATCTAAAATCCCATTTTATGACATCATAACATTTTAGAATACCATTTTATATCATCATGACATTCTAGAATCCATTTTTATGACATCATGACCATCTAGAATCCCATTTTATGTCATCATGACATTCTAGGATCCCATTTTATGACATCATGACCATCTACAATCCCATTTTATGACATCATGATATTCTAGGATCCCATTTTATGACATCATGACCATCTAGAATCCCATTTTATGACATAACATTTTAAAAACCCATTTTATGACATCATGACCATCTAGAATCCCATTTTATGACATCATAACATTCTAGAATCATATTTTTCCATCTACAATCCCACTTTATGACATCATGTTATTCTAGAATCACATTTTTTTAAATTATGGCATTCTAGAATTCCATTATGACGTCATGACATTCTAGGATCCCAATTTATGACATATGACCATCTAGAATCCTATTTTATGACATAACATTTTAGAATCCCATTTTATGACATCATGACATTCTAGAATCAAATTTTTAAAAATTATGGCATTCTAGAATCCCTTATGACGTCATGACATTCTAGGATCCCATTTAATGACATCATGACCATCTAGAATCCCATTTTATGACATAACATTTTAGAATCCCATTTTATGACGTCATGACATTCTAGAATCCCATTTTATGACATCATGACCGTCTTAAATCCCATTTTATGACATGACATTCTAGAATCACATTTTTTTTTAAATAATGGTATTCTAGAATCCCATTATGACGTCATGACATTCTAGAATACCATATGACATCATGACATTTTAGAATCCTGTTTTATGTCATAATGACATTCTAGAAACCCATTTTTATGACATCATGACCTTCTAGAATCACATTTTATGACATCATGATATTCTAGAATCACATTTTTTTAAATGATGGCATTCTAGAATTCCATTATGACGGCATGACATTCTAGGATCCCATTTTATGACATCATGACCATCTAGAATCCCATTTTATGACATAATATTCTAGAATCACATATTTTTTTTAAATTATGGCATTCTAGAATCCCATTTCATGACATCATAACATTTTAGAATCCCATTTTATGACATCATAACATTCTAGAATCAAATTTTAAAAAATGATGGCATTCTAGAATCCCTTATGATGTCATGACATTCTAGAATACCATATGACATCATAACATTTTAGAATCCCATTTATGTCATAATGACATTCTAGAATCCCATTTTTTGACATCATGACCATCTAGAATCCCATTTTATGTAATCATGACATTCTAGGATCCCATTTTATGACATCATGACCATCTAGAATCCCATTTTATGACATCATAACATTTTAGAATCCCATTTTATGACATCATGACCATCTAGAATCCCATTTTATGACATCATAACATTCTAGAATCCCATTTTATGATATCATGACATTCTAGAATCATGTTTTTTTTTTAAATTATGCTATTCTAGAATCCCATTATGACGTCATGACATTCTAGAATACCAAATGACATCATGACATTTTAGAATCCCGTTTTCTGTCATCATGACATTCTAGAATCCCATTTTATGTTATCATGACCATCTAGAATCCCATTTTATGACATCATGACATTCTAGGATCCCATTTTCTGACATCATGACCATCTATAATCCCATTTTATGGCATCATGACATTCTAGAATCACATTTTTTTTTAATAATGGCATTCTAGAAACCCATTATGACGTCATGACATTCTAGGATCCCATTTTATAACATCATGACCATCTAGAATCCCATTTTATGACATCATAACATTTTAGAATTCCATTTTATGACATCATGACATTCTAGAATCATATTTTTTTTAATTATGGCAGTCTAGGATCCCATTATGACGTTATGACATTCTAGAATACCATATGACATCATAACATTTTAGAATCCCATTTTATGACAGCATGACATTCTAGAATCATATTTTTAAAATTTATGGCATTCTAGAATCCCTTATGACGTCATGACATTCTTGGATCCCATTTTATGACATCATGACAACCTCCAATCCCATTTTATGACATCATGACATTCTATGATCAAATTTTTTTAAATTATGGCATTCTAGAATCCCATTATGACGTCATGACATTCTAGAATAGCATATGACATCATAACATTTTAGAATCCCATTTTATGTCATCATGACATTCTAGAATCCCATTTTATGACATCATGACCATCTAGAATCCCATTTTATGTCATCATGACATTCTAGGATCCCATTTTATGACATCATGACCATCTAGAATCCCATTTTATGACCTCATGACATTTTAGAAACACATTTTTTTTAATTATGGCATTCTAGAATTTCATTATGACGTCATGACATTCTAGAATACCATATGACATCATAACATTTTAGAATCGCATTTTATGTCATCATGACATTCTATAATCCCATTTTCTGATTTTAAAACATTCTAGAATCACTTATGACATCATTAAAACTCTAGGATACCATTTTCTGACATCATGACCATCTACTATCCCATTTTTTGACATCATTACATTCTAGAATCACATTTTTTTTTAAATATGCCAATCTACAATCTCATTATGACCTGATGACATTCTATAATACCATATGACATCATAACATTTTATAATACCATTTTATGACATCATGTCATTCTAGGATCCCATTTTATGACATCATGACGTTCTAGAATCCCTTATGACGTCATGACATTCTAGGATCCCATTTTATGACATCATGACCATCTACAATCCCATTTTATGACATCATGACATTCTAAAATCACATTTTTTTTTTAAATTATGGTAATCTAGAATCCCATTATGACGTCATGACATTCTAGAATACCATATGACATCATGACATTTTAGAATCCCGTTTTATGACATAATGACATTCTAGAAACCCATTTTATGACATCATGACCATCTAGAATCCCATTTTGTGACATCATGATATTCTAGAATCACATTTTTTTAAATTATGGCATTTTAGAATTCCATTATGACGTCATGACATTCTAGGATCCCATTTTATGACATATGACCATTTAGAATGCCATTTTATGACATCATAACATTTTAGAATCCCATTTTTTGACATCATGACATTCTAGAATCAAATTTAAAAAAATGATGGCATTCTAGAATCCCTTATGACTTCATGACATTCTAGAATACCATATGACATCATACCTTTTTAGAATCCCATTTTATGTCATCATGACATTCTAGAATGCAATTTTATGACATCATGACCATCTAGAATCCAATTTTATGACATCATGACATTCTAAAATCACATTTTTTTTTAAATTATGGTAATCTAGAATCCCATTATGACGTCATGACATTCTAGAATACCATATGACATCATGACATTTTAGAATCCCGTTTTATGACATAATGACATTCTAGAAACCCATTTTATGACATCATGACCATCTAGAATCCCATTTTGTGACATCATGATATTCTAGAATCACATTTTTTTAAATTATGGCATTCTAGAATTCCATTATGACGTCATGACATTCTAGGATCCCATTTTATGACATATGACCATTTAGAATGCCATTTTATGACATCATAACATTTTAGAATCCCATTTTTTGACATCATGACATTCTAGAATCAAATTTAAAAAAATGATGGCATTCTAGAATCCCTTATGACTTCATGACATTCTAGAATACCATATGACATCATACCTTTTTAGAATCCCATTTTATGTCATCATGACATTCTAGAATGCAATTTTATGACATCATGACCATCTAGAATCCAATTTTATGACATCATGACTTTCTAGAATCACATTTTTTTAATTATGGAGTTCTAGAATCCCATTATGACGTCATGACATTCTAGAATACCAGATGACATCAGAACATTTTAGCATCCCATTTTATGTCATCATGACATTCTAGAATCCCATTTTATGACATCTAGAATCTCATTTTATGTCATCATGACATTATAGAATACCGTTTTATGGCATCATGACATTCTAGAATCACGTTTTTTTTAAATTATGGTATTCTAGAATCCCATTATGACGTCATGACATTCTAAAATACCATATGACATCATGAAATTTTAGAATCCCATTTTATGTCATCATGACCATCTAGAATCCCATTTTATGACATCATGACTTTCTAGAATCCCATTTTATGACATCATGACATTCTAGAATCATGTTTTTTTTTAAATTATGGTTTTCTAGAATCCCATTATGACGTCATGACATTCTAGAATACCATATGACATCATGACATTATAGAATCCTGTTTTATGTCATGACATTCTAGGATCCCATTTTATGACATAATGACCATCTAGAATCCCATTTTATGACATCATAACATTTTAGAATCCCATTTTATGTCATCATGTTAATCTAGAATCACTTACGACATCATGACATTCTAGGATCCCATTTTCTGACATTATGACATTCTAGAATCACATTTTTTTAATTATGCCAATCTAAAATCCCATTATGACGTCATGACATTCTAGAATACCATTTGACATCATGACATTTTAGAATCTTGTTTTAAGTCATCATGACATTTTAGAATCCCTTTTTATGACATCTTGACCATCTAGAATCCCATTTTATGACATCATGTCATTATAGGATCCCATTTTATGACATCATGACCATCTAGAATCCCATTTTTATGATATTATAACATTCTGACATTCTAGAATCATATTTTGTGACATCATGACCATCTAGAATCCCATTTATGACATCATGACCATCTAGAATCCCATTTTATGACATCATAACATTTTAGAATCCCATTTTATGACATCATGACATTCTAGAATCACATTTTTTTAAATTATGGCAGTCTAGAATCCCATTATGACGTCATGACATTCTAGAATACCATATGACATCATAACATTTTAGAATCCCTTTTTATGTCATCATGACATTCTAGAATCCCATTTTATGTCATCATGACATTCTAGGATCCCATTTTATGACATCATGACTATCTAGAATCCCATTTTATGACATCATAACATTTTAGACTCACATTTTTTTAACCCTCTGGAGTCTAATGGTATTTTTGGGGCTTGGAGAAGTTTTGTCATGCCTTGACATTTGTGCTTTTTTCAGTTTCTTATAAATATCTAAATGGCTAAAGTTTAATCTCACTGTAATCAGCACAAACTAGGCTATAATAATATGTGAGCAGCATGTATGTACATGATTGTGTTTTTGAGAAAAAAAATGTTATGCGTGGTTAGTGAAAAACTAAAAATGTTAAATCACTTGAATAAGGCAATAAAACACATACAGAAAATTGGTTCCCGGGACTTTTGAGAACTGGAGCTTGTAGCCTAGAATTTTTCTTTCTAAATGATGTGAAAATCATCTTGTTTACTCACTCACAGAAAACAATGTATTGATTTAAATTTTCTAAGACACTTTTTGTGTAGAAAGGGTCTATGCGAGAGGGCGTGAACTATCATGAATATCATTGTCCTTCACACCTGAGAAGACAAAGGCCCGCATAATGAGCTGCATAATGAGCCATTCAGTCAGCTGTGTGACTGAGAGGAAGAATTACAAGAAAGAATGCGAGGACAAAATAAATGTATATATTTTTGTTTATTATTTAGAATATTTAACTATCACACAAAATAACTTTAGAAGTTAGCAAGAACACAGAAGACACAATCAAGGTGAAACTGTGCAAAAAAAAAAAAATTGGAAACAGGAAAAGTGCAAAAAAATGTAAACAGGAAGAGTGCAAGATAAAAAAGGGGTCACTATGTCACACAGTACCGAGAATTGCACAGTTATACATCTTTATGCCACTCTAGGAAACAGTTCCTTTTCACCTGGACACACAAGTGCACATCACATGCCTGGCATTTCCAAGGAGTGTCCTGCCTCTTACCATGCTTTGCTTTGCAAAGCACACAAATCCGGCGACCAGTAGTGGCATCTGATGTCTGCTCAGTTCCTGGAAAAGGCACATGGTCAGCACTGGTCCGCTTGGGTGGTATTTTCTGTGACACACCACAGAGCTCTGCAATTAGTTCTTCCATAAACTCCTTGTGGGTCATGGTGCCATAAAGCTCTTTGTGCACAATAAAAGCATTGGTGGCAGCAATGTCCAAGAAGTGTAGAAAAAGCTTTCTGTACCACTTCATTGTTTTGTGCTGTGTACTGTAGTATTGTAACAGCTGATCAGACAGGTCAACGCCCCCCATGTGCTGGTTGTAGGCAGTCACAGGTGCAGGACATGGAAAACTCTTTGTCCTCCATCCATTTTGTGTTTTCGCCCTCCTCTGCACATTGTCTCCTGTATAAGCAGCATGGATGGTGGAGCAGACAGACACCTCTCGTGTGTCCATCCATTTCACAAACACAAGATGTTTGTCTCGAATCCACCTGATGGAGCCCCTCTCAGATTTTTTGGTGAGTGAGTTAGCTGCATTCCGAGGGCAATCTTTCCTGTTGTCTCTGTAAGTCCCACATGCACCGAACTTCAAAGCGAACAAGTCTCTTAGGAGCTTGGGACTAGTGTAAAAATTATCCATGTATACATGGTACCCAGAGCCCAAAACTGTACGGTCCAACAGAGATGTCACAGCGTCATATGAAAGTCCATGGCCTGTGGGAAAGTGGTTCTTTCCTGTGTAAACAGCAAAGTCTGCAGTATATCCATTTGATGAGTCCGCAAGAACAAACAACTTGAATCCCCATTTGGTTGGCTTGGCTTTCATGTACTGAGTCATTCCTGTGTTTGCTTTGCATGCCACCATTCTTTCATACACTGCCAAATTTTTTCTTGGATGATAGATGCCCTTACATGCAAGCCGGATAGTGTCCATGAGGGGTCTGATCCTGAAAAGACGGTCATGTTCAGCTGTGCCCCTTTTTTTGTCATTGTCCTGGTCTGCATCTGGGTGACTCATGTGCAGATTCCATGAAATGGTGCGGTATCTGTCCCTTGACATGATTGTGGCAGGAAAAGGAACAGAGAAAAGATTGTTCTGCCGCCAATAGTCTGTGATGGAACTCAACTTCACCATGGCCATGTAGAAGAGTAGCCCAATGTAGCAGTACAGCTCACTGATGCTGACGTCTGTCCATTTATATTTATGTCCCTTTGCAGATGCCCTGGCAGCCTGAGCATTGGTGTTTCGACACAGAGTTGACACAGCAGTTTCAGAAAAAAAACGTTTTGAATAGACTCATGGGAGTGTGTGCATCACATGGTCTTAGTTGTGGTCCAGGTTCCCGTGTGGGCAGGAATCTCAGAGCCTGTGGAGCCATGTCAATATCATCCTCTGTTTTCCATGACCAAGTGGGATGCTTATTTTTTTAGCTCTCTTTGCCACAGGTTCTTTTGCACTGTTATTTTCACATCTGAAATAAAGAATAAAAATAAAAATGAGCATTTTTGATGTAGGTAAAACATGAAAGTGGTGTCTTTGAAGTCTTAAAAATATTGTTGTTAACAACTGATGACATTTATTAAGAATTAGTGTTGTAAATACTATAATATATACAGTACAATACACTTTACTATAGTATGGTTCAAAAACACTATAGTATTTACTATAGCTAAATTACAATATATTTTTTTCATGTGGGATATAGGCATATCAATAGTACAATTTCTATTAACCCATACAGGAAGATTTGCTTATTGTGTCATCCAAACCACAAATAATGTTTCCATATTATTTAGGCATAGGCATAATAAAAGTACAATACTTTGCACTTACTCAGTATGATTTTCCAGCGAAGTCAAAACACGGGACTCGCGTGCCTTTGTTATGCATGATGCCGGTGATGCAGCCACAGTCCTAAACGAAAATTGAAACTGTTGTTAGCAATTACCAGAGGATTCATAACTGATAATATATTACATCATTGATAAGAATAGACGCGCGTATATGTCTGCCGATGGCCCACTTATCAGCGACATTTGCAGCTTTATGATACATTTACACCTCGGACAATCGCGAACGCCAATAGCCGGGTATAACGCTTTTGAAACTTTTACCACATCTGATATTCGCCAACAAAAGCTAAGTTGGTAAACAATTTCACAATTTGGAAAAATACAGTCTAAACAATCCACAATGTAAAAAAAAATAAAAATAAAAATAAAAATAAAATAGATTACAAAAAAACATGGTTATTTTTTGTAAGAGAGATAATATTGTAGCCCATTTATGTTTATATCGGCCTATAGCATTATATATGTATTATATAGTTATATAGGCTATATATCATCATCATATATCATAATATAAATACGCACTTTGCTCTGATTTTAGTCAGCCTGTTTGGAGATGTCCAAATGTAGATATAAAATATGCTATAGCTGAGCAACATTTTAAATCATGAAGGTAATAATAAAAGGCTTACTCGTCAGGAATTATATCCTCCGCTGGATCCAGACGTTCTTCATAATGCAAACATTCATCATCTGAGTCATGTTCTTCCTCTGAGGAGAAAGTAGCCTCTTCTGCCGCTGTCCATGACCATCCAAGTGCTTCTTCACCCGTAGCGTGCCATCATCCAAACGCGCAGAAAAAAGTAAGTAGTTCTATGATGAAACTTGACGTTTTATGTCATTTCTCGGGGGCGTGTACGTGATTACCTGGCTCACCTCAGTTCATTTCCATATGAACAGGGCGCTAAGAGGGAGGCGGGAACACATTATCTATAATGAGACGATACAGGAGAAACTGGACCAGTCCTTACGTTCATATAAATAACATAAAAATAGATTATTTGTTTTTTACTTGAATCTGTTTATTTAAAAGTAGACATTTCAAGCTTTCTATACATATATTTATCTTGTATTTGAGGCAAGTATTCGCTGAGATTCGGGATGTTTCATTTAGGTGTCTGTGAAGAGAGGTGACAGACACAGAGATGGCAGATAACGCACTCTGTTTATTTTCTTTATTCTACAAAAGTACAGCGTTTTGTTTTTATCATGAGTGTATACAAAAAAAGTAGACCCTTTACAGATTTGATTGATGTGTTGCTCTTATCTGTACGATCAAAACTGGAAGTGCAATTTAAGTTATTTTCGGTGTTATCAGGAGATTAAGCCGCAAAACGCGTATATGCGTTAATCGACTCCAGAGGGTTAAATGATGGCAGTCTAGAATCCCATTATGACGTCATGAAATTCTAGAATACCATATGACATCATAAAATTTTAGATTCCCATTTTATGTCATCATGACCGTCTAGAATCCCATTTTATGACATCATGACCATCTAGAATCCCATTTTATGTCATCATGACATTCTAGGATCCCATTTTATGACATCATGACCATCTACAATCCCATTTTATGACATCATGACATTCTAGAATTCATTTTTATGACATCATGACCATCTAGAATCCCATTTTATGTCATCATGACATTCTAGGATCCCATTTTATGACATCATGACCATCTAGACTCCCATTTTATGACATCATAACATTTTAGAATCCTATTTTATGACATCATGACATTCTAGAATCAAATTTTTAAAAATGATGGCATTCTAGAATTCCTTATGACGTCATGACATTCTAGAATCCCTTATGACGCCATGACATTCTAGGATCCCATTTTATGACAACATGACCATCTACAATCCCATTTTATGACATCATGATATTCTAGAATCACATTTTTTTAAATTATGGCATTCTAGAATTCCATTATGACGTCATGACATTCAAGGATTCAATTTTATGACATATGACCATCTAGAATCCCATTTTAAGACATCATAACATTTTAGAATCCCATTTTTTGACATCATGACATTCTAGAATCAAATTTTTAAAAATTATGACATTCTAGAATCCCTTATGACGTCATGACATTCAAGAATCCCTTATGACGTCATGACATTCTAGGATCCCATTTTATGACATCATGACCATCTACAATCCCATTTTATAACATTGTGATATTCTAGAATTACATTTTTTTGAATTATGGCATTCTAGAATCCCATTATGACGTTATGACATTCAAGAATCCCTTATGACGTCATGACATTCTAGGATCCCATTTTATGATATCATCACCACCTCCAATCCCATTTTATGACATCATGACACAAGAAATACATTTTTTTTATTATGGCATTCTAGAATTTTATTATGACGTCATGACATTCTAGAATACCATATGACATCATAACATTTTAGAATCCCATTTTATGTCATAATGACATTCTGTAATCCAATTTTCTGACATCAAAACATTCTAGAATCACTTATGTCATCATGACACTCTAGGATCCCATTTTCTGACATCATGACCATCTACAATCCCATTTTTTGACATCATTACATTCTAGAATCACATTTTTTTTAATTATGCCAATCTACAATCTCATTATGACCTGATGACATTCTATAATACCATATGACATCATAAAATTTTAGATTCCCATTTTATGTCATCATGACATTCTAAGATCCCATTTTATGACATCATGACCATCTACAATCCCATTTTATGACATCATTTTATAACATTTTAGAATCCCTTTTTTTCTCATCTTGACATTCTAGAATCCCATATGACATCATAACATTTTAGAATCCCTTTTATGTCATCATGACATTCTAAAATCCCATTTTATGACATCATGACCATCTAGAATCCCATTTTATGACATCATAACATTTTCGAATCCCATTTTATTACAGCATGACATTCTAGAATCATATTTTTAAAAATTATGGCATTCTAGATTCCCTTATGACGTCATGACATTCTAGGATCCCATTTTATGACATCATCACCACCTCCAATCCCATTTTATGACATCATAAAATTCTATAATCAATTTTTTTTTAAATTATGGCATTCTAGAATCCCATTATGACGTCATGACATTCTAGAATAGCATATGACATCATAACAATTTAGAATCCCATTTTATGTCATCATGACATTATAGAATCCCTCTTTATGACATCATGACGATCTAGAATCCCATTTTATGTCATCAAGACATTCTAGAATCCCATTTTATGACATCATGACCATCTAGAATCCCATTTTATGTCATCATGACATTCTAGGATCCCATTTTATGACATCATGACATTCTAGAAACACATTTTTTTATTATGGCATTCTAGAATTTCATTATGACGTCATGACATTCTAGAATACCATATGACATCATAACATTTTAGAATCCCATTTTATGTCATCATGACATTCTAAAATCGCAATTTCTGACATCAAAACATTCTAGAATCACTTATGACATCATGCCACTCTAGGATCCCATTTTCTGTTATCATGACCATCTACAATCCCATTTTTTGACATCATTACATTCTAGAATCACATTTTTTTAATGATGCCAATCTACAATCTCACTATGACCTGATGACATTCTATAATACCATATGACATCATAACTTTTTATAATCCCTTTTTATGTCATCATGACCGTCTAGAATCCCATTTTATGTCATCATGACATTCTAGGATCCCATTTTATGACATCATAACATTTTATAATCCCACTTTATGACATCATGACCATCTAGAATCCCATTTTATGACATTATGACATTCTAGAATCAAATTTTTTTAAATTATGGAGTTCTAGAATCCCATTATGACGTCATTAACATTCTAGAATACCATATGACATCATTAAATTTTTGATTCCCATTTTATGTCATCATGACATTCTAGGATCCCATTTTATGACATCATGACATTCTAGAATCCCATTTTATGACATCATAACATTTTAGAATCCCATTTTATGACATCATGATATTCTAGAATTAAATTTTTAAAAATGATGGCATTCTAGAATCCCTTATGATGTCATGACATTCTAGAATCCCTTATGACGCCATGACATTCTAGGATCCCATTTTATGACATCATGACCATCTACAATCCCATTTAATGACATCATAATAGTCTAGAATCAAATTTTAAAAAATTATGGCATTCTAGAATCCCTTATGAGGTCATGACATTCAAGAATCCCTTATGACGTCATGACATTCTAGGATCCCATTTTCTGACATCATGACCATCTACAATCCCATTTTTTGACATCATTACATTCTAGAATCACATTCTTTTTTAATTATGCCAATCTACAATCTTATTATGACCTGATGACATTCTATAATACCATATGACATCATAACATTTTAGGATCCCATTTTATGTCATCATGACATTCTATAATCCCTTTTTCTGACATCAAAACATTCTAGAATCACTTATGACGTCAAGACACTCTAGTCATGACGTCATAAGGGATTCTATGAATGCCATAATTTTAAAAAATTTGATTCTAGAATGTCATAATGTCATAAAATGGGATTATAAAATGTTATGATGTCATATAATGGGATTCCAGATGGTCATATCTCATAAAATGGGATCCTAGAGTGTCTTGACGTCATAATCACATGACCATCTAGAATCCTATTTTATGACATCATAACATTTTAGAATCCCATTTTATGTCATCATGACATTCTATAGTCCCATTTTCTGACATCAAAACATTCTAGAATCACTTATGACGTCAAGACACTCTAGGATTCCATTTTATGACATATGACCATCTGGAATCCCATTATATGACATCATAACATTTTATAATCCCATTTTATGACATTATGACATTCTAGAATCAAATTTTTAAAAATTATGGCATTCTAGAATCCCTTATGACGTCATGACATTCAAGAATCCCTTATGACGTCATGACTTCATAGGATCCCATTTTATGACATCATGACCATCTACAATCCCATTTTATGACATTATGATATTCTAGAATCACATTTTTTAAAATTATGGCATTCTAGAATCCCATTATGACGTCATGACATTCTAGGATCCCATTTTATGACATATGACCATCTGGAATCCCATTATATGACATCATAACATTTTATAATCCCATTTTATGACATTATGACATTCTAGAATCAAATTTTTAAAAATTATGGCATTCTAGATTCCCTTATGACGTCATGACATTCAAGAATCCCTTATGACGTCATGACTTTAAAGGATCCCATTTTATGACATCATGACCATCTACAATCCCATTTTATGACATTATGATATTCTAGAATCACATTTTTTAAAATTATGGCATTCTAGAATCCCATTATGACGTCATGACATTCTAGGATCCCATTTTATGACATCATGACCATCTAGAATCCTATTTTATGACATTATAACATTTTAGAATCCCATTTTATGACATCATGACATTCTAGAATCATTTTTTTTTTAAATATGGCATTCTAGAATCCCTTATGAGGTCATGACATTCTAGAATCCCTTATGACGTCATGACATTCTAGGATCCCATTTTATGACATCATGACCATCTAGAATCCCATTTTATGATATAATAACATTTTAGAATCCCATTTTATGACATCATGACATTCTAGAATAACATTTTTTTAAATTATGGCAGTCTAGAATCCCATTATGACATCATGACATTCTAGAATCCCATTTTATGACATTATGACCATCTAGAGTCCCATTTTATGTCATCATGAAATTCTAGGATCCCATTTTATGACATCATGACCATCTAGAATCCCATTTTATGACATCATAACATTTTAGAATCTCATTTTATGACATCATGACCATCTAGAATCATATTTTTAAAAATTATGGCATTCTAGAATCCATTATGACGTCATGACATTCTAAGATCCCATTTTATGACATCATGACCACCTCCAATCCCATTTTATGACATTATGACATTCTATAATCATTTCTTTTTAAATTATGGGATTCTAGAATCCCATTATGACGTCATGAGATTCTAGAATAGCATATGTCATCATAACATTTTAGAATCCCATTTTATGTAATCATGACATTCTAGAATCCCATTTATGACATCATGACCATCTAGAATCCCATTTTATGTCATCATGACATTCTAGGATCCCATTTTATGACCTCATGACATTCTAGAAACACATTTTTTTAAATTATGGCATTCTAGAATTTCATTATGACGTCATGACATTCTAGAATACCATATGACATCATAACATTTTAGACTCCCATTTTCTGACATCAAAACATTCTAGAATCACTTATGACATCATGACAGTCCAGGATCCCATTTTCTGACATCATGACCATCTACAATCCCATTTTTTTGACATCATTACAGTCTGGAATCACATTTTTTTAAAATTATGCCAATCTACAATCTCATTATGACCTGATGACATTCTATAATACCATATGACAATATAACATTTTTTAATCCCATTTTATGTCATCATGACCATGTAGAATCCCATTATGATGTCATGACATTCTAGAATCCCGTTTTATGTCATAATGACATTCTAGAAACCCATTTTATGACATTATGACCATCTACAATCCCATTTTATTACATCATGATATTCTAGAATCACATTTTTTTTAAATTATGGCATTCTAGAATCCCATTATGACATCATAACATTTTATAATCCCATTTTATGTCAATATGACATTCTAGGATCCCATTTTATGACATCATAACATTTTATAATCCCATTTTATGACATCATGACCATCTAGAATCCCATTATGACGTCATGACATTCTAGAATACCATATGATATCATAAAATTTTAGATTCCCATTTTATGTCATCATGACATTCTAGAATCCCATTTTATGACATCATGACCATCTAGAATCCCATTTTATGTCATCATGACATTCTAGGATCACATTTTATGACATCATGACCATCTAGAATCCAATTTTATGACATCATAACATTTTAGAATCCCGTTTTATAACATCATGACATTCTAGAATCTTTTTTTTTAAATTATAGCATTCTAGAATCCCTTATGAGGTCATGACATTCTAGAATACCATATGACATCATAACATTTTAGAATCCCATTTTATGTCATCATGACATTCTAGAATCCCATTTTATAACATTATGACCATCTAGAATCCCATTTTATGACATCATAACATTTTAGAATCCCATTTTATGATATCATGACATTTTAGAATCCCATTTTATGATATCATGACCATCTAGAATCCCATTTTATGACATCATAACATTTTAGAATCCCATTTTATGATATCATGACCATCTAGAATCCCATTTTATGACATCATAACATTTTAGAATCCCATTTTATGACAGCATGACATTCTAGAATCATATTTTTTTTAAATTATGGCATTCTAGAATCCCTTATGACGTCATGACATTCTAGGATCCCATTTTAAGACATCATGACCATCTAGAATAACATTTTATAACCTCACGACATTCTAGAAACACATTTTTTAAATTATGGAATTCTAGAATTTCATTATGACGTCAAGACATTCTAGAATACCATATGACATCATAACATTTTAGAATCCCATTTTATGTCATCATGACATTCTAGAATCCCATTTTATGACATCATGACCATCTAGAATCCCATTTTATGTCATCATGACATTCTAGAATCATATTTTTTAAAATTATGGCATTCTAGAATCCCTCATGACGTCATGACATTCTAGGATCCCATTTTATGACATCATGACCACCTCCAATCCCATTTTATGACATCATGACATTCTAGGATTCCATTTTATGACATCATGACCATCTAGAATCCCATTTTATGACATCATAACATTTTAGAATCCCATTTTTAATGACATTATGACATTCTAGAATAAATTTTTTTAAATTATGGCATTCTAGAATCCCTTATGACGTCATGACATTCTAGAATACCATATGACATCATAACATTTTAGATTCCCATTTTATGTCATCATGTAATCCTAGAATCCCATTTTATGACAGTATGACCATCTAGAATCCCATTTTATGCCATTTTATGTCATCATGACATTCTAGGATCCCATTTTATGACATCATGACCATCTAGAATCCCATTTTATGTCATCATTTTATTTTAGAATCACATTTTATGACATCATGACCATCTAGAATCCCATTTTATGACATCATAACATTTTAGAATCCCATTTTATGACAGCATGACATTCTAGAATCATATTTTTAAAAATTATGGCATTCTAGAATCCCTTATGACTTCATGACATTCTAGAATCACATTTAATGACATCATGACATTCTAGAATCAAATTTGAAAAAATGATGGCATTCTAGAATCCTTTATGATGTCATGACATTCTAGAATACCATATGACATCATAACATTTTATAATCCCATTTTATGTCATCATGACATCCTAGAATCCCATTTTATGACAGTATGACCATCTAGAATCCCATTTTATGCCATTTTATGTCATCATGACATTCTAGGATCCCATTTTATGACATCATAACCATCTAGAATCCCATTTTATGTCATCATGACATTTTAGAATCCCATTTTATGACATCATGACCATCTAGAATCCCATTTTATGACATCATAACATTTTAGAATCCCATTTTATGACAGCATGACATTCTAGAATCATATTTTTAAAAATTATGGCATTCTAGAATCCCTTATGACGTCATGACATTCTAGGATCGCATTTAATGACATCATGACATTCTAGAATCAAATTTGAAAAAATGATGGCATTCTAGAATCCCTTATGATGTCATGACATTCTAGAATACCATATGACATCATAACATTTTATAATCCCATTTTATGTCATCATGACCGTCTAGAATCCCATTTTATGACATCATGACATTCTAGGATCCCATTTTATGACATTATGACCATCTAGAATCCCATTTTATGACATCTTAACATTTTAGAATCCCATTTTATGACATCATGATATTCTAGAATCAAATTTTAAAAAATGATGGCATTCTAGAATCCCTTATGACGTCATGACATTCTAGAATACCATTTTATGACATCATGACCACCTCCAATCCCATTTTATGACAACATGACATTCTATAATATTTTTTTTTTAAATTATGGCATTCTAGAATCCCATTATGACGTTATGACATTCTAGAATAGCATATGACATCATAACATTTTAAAATCCCATTTTATGTCATCATGACATTCTAGAATCCCATTTTATGACATCATGACCATCTAGAATCCCATTTTATGTCATCATGAAATTCTAGGATCCCATTTTATGACATAATGACCATCTAGAATCCCATTTTATGTCATCATGACATTCTAGGATTACATTTTATGACATCATGACCATCTAGAATCCAATTTTATGACATCATAACATTTTAGAATCCCATTTATGACATCATGACATTCTAGAATCAATTTTTTTTAATTATAGCATTCAAGAATCTCTTATGAGGTCATGACATTCAAGAATACCATATGACATCATAACATTTTAGAATCCCATTTTTTGTCATCATGACATTCTAGAATCCCATTTTATGTCATCATGACATTCTAGGATCGCATTTTATGACATCATGACCATCTAGAATCCCATTTTATGACATCATAACATTTTAGAATCCCATTTTATAACATCATGACCATCTAGAATCCCATTTTATGACATCATAACATTTTAGAATCCCATTTTATGACATCATGACATTCTAGAATAAATTTTTTTTAATTATAGCATTCAAGAATCCCTTATGAGGTCATGACATTCTAGAATACCATATGACATCATAACATTTTAGAATCCCATTTTATGTCATCATGACATTCTAGAATCCCATTTTATGTCATCATGACATTCTAGGATTGCATTTTATGACATCATGACCATCTAGAATCACATTTTATGACATCATAACATTTTAGAATCCCATTTTATAACATTATGACCATCTACAATCCCATTTTATGACATCATAACATTTTAGAATCCCATTTTATGACAGCATGACATTCTAGAATCATATTTTTAAAAATTATGGCATTCTAGAATCCCTTATGACGTCATGACATTCTAGGATCGCAATTAATGACATCATGACATTCTAGAATCAAATTTGAAAAAATGATGGCATTCTAGAATCCCTTATGATGTCATGACATTCTAGAATACCATATGACATCATAACATTTTATAATCCCATTTTATGTCATCATGACCGTCTAGAATCCCATTTTATGACATCATGACATTCTAGGATCCCATTTTATGACATCATGACGATCTAGAATCCCATTTTATGACATCTTAACATTTTAGAATCCCATTTTATGACATCATGATATTCTAGAATCAAATTTTAAAAAATGATGGCATTCTAGAATCCCTATTGACGTCATGACATTCTAGAATACCATTTTATGACATCATGACCACCTCCAATCCCATTTTATGACAACATGACATTCTATAATATTTTTTTTTTAATTATGGCATTCTAGAATCCCATTATGACGTTATGACATTCTAGAATAGCTAATGACATCATAACATTTTAGAATCCCATTTTATGTCATCATGACATTCTAGAATCCCATTTTATGACATCATGACCTTCTAGAATCCCATTTTATGTCATCATGACATTCTAGGATCCCATTTTATGACATAATGACCATCTAGAATCCCATTTTATGTCATCATGACATTCTAGGATTACATATTATGACATCATGACCATCTAGAATCCAATTTTATGACATCATAACATTTTAGAATCCCATTTATGACATCATGACATTCTAGAATCAATTTTTTTTATTATAGCATTCAAGAATCTCTTATGAGGTCATGACATTCAAGAATACCATATGACATCATAACATTTTAAAATCCCATTTTTTGTCATCATGAAATTCTAGAATCCCATTTTATGTCATCATGACATTCTAGGATCGCATTTTATGACATCATGACCATCTAGAATCCCATTTTATGACATCATAACATTTTAGAATCCCATTTTATAACATCATGACCATCTAGAATCCCATTTTATGACATCATAAGATTTTAGAATCCCATTTTATGACATCATGAAATTCTGTAAGCATTTTTTTTTAAATTATGGCATTCTAGAATCCCTTATGACGTCATGACATTCTAGAATACCATATGACATCATAACATTTTAGATTCCCATTTTATGTCATCATGACATCCTAGAATCACATTTTATGACAGTATGACCATCTAGAATCCCATTTTATGCCATTTTATGTCATCATGACATTCTAGGTTCCCATTTTATGACATCATGACCATCTAGAATCCCATTTTATGTCATCATGACATTTTAGAATCCCATTTTATGACATCATGACCATCTAGAATCCCATTTTATGACATCATAACATTTTAGAATCCCATTTTATGACAGCATGACATTCTAAAATCATATTTTTAAAAATTATGGCATTCTAGAATCCCTTATGACGTCATGACATTCTAGGATCGCATTTAATGACATCATGACATTCTAGAATCAAATTTGAAAAAATGATGGCATTCTAGAATCCCTTATGATGTCATGACATTCTAGAATACCATATGACATCATAACATTTTATAATCCCATTTTATGTCATCATGACCGTCTAGAATCCCATTTTATGACATCATGACATTCTAGGATCCCATTTTATGACATCATGACGATCTAGAATCCCATTTTATGACATCTTAACATTTTAGAATCCCATTTTATGACATCATGATATTCTAGAATCAAATTTTAAAAAATGATGGCATTCTAGAATCCCTATTGACGTCATGACATTCTAGAATACCATTTTATGACATCATGACCACCTCCAATCCCATTTTATGACAACATGACATTCTATAATATTTTTTTTTAATTATGGCATTCTAGAATCCCATTATGACGTTATGACATTCTAGAATAGCTAATGACATCATAACATTTTAGAATCCCATTTTATGTCATCATGACATTCTAGAATCCCATTTTATGACATCATGACCTTCTAGAATCCCATTTTATGTCATCATGACATTCTAGGATCCCATTTTATGACATAATGACCATCTAGAATCCCATTTTATGTCATCATGACATTCTAGGATCACATATTATGACATCATGACCATCTAGAATCCAATTTTATGACATCATAACATTTTAGAATCCCATTTATGACATCATGACATTCTAGAATCAATTTTTTTTATTATAGCATTCAAGAATCTCTTATGAGGTCATGACATTCAAGAATACCATATGACATCATAACATTTTAAAATCCCATTTTTTGTCATCATGACATTCTAGAATCCCATTTTATGTCATCATGACATTCTAGGATCGCATTTTATGACATCATGACCATCTAGAATCCCATTTTATGACATCATAACATTTTAGAATCCCATTTTATAACATCATGACCATCTAGAATCCCATTTTATGACATCATAACATTTTAGAATCCCATTTTATGACATCATGACATTCTGTAAGCATTTTTTTTTTAATTTTGGCATTCTAGAATCCCATTATGACGTCATGACATTCTAGAATACCATATGACATCATAACATTTTAGATTCCCATTTTATGTCATCATGACATCCTAGAATCCCATTTTATGACAGTATGACCATCTAGAATCCCATTTCATGCCATTTTATGTCATCATGACATTCTAGGTTCCCATTTTATGACATCATGACCATCTAGAATCCCATTTTATGTCATCATGACATTTTAGAATCCCATTTTATGACATCATGACCATCTAGAATCCCATTTTATGACATCATAACATTTTAGAATCCCATTTTATGACAGCATGACATTCTAGAATCATATTTTTAAAAATTATGGCATTCTAGAATCCCTTATGACGTCATGACATTCTAGGATCGCATTTAATGACATCATGACATTCTAGAATCAAATTTGAAAAAATGATGGCATTCTAGAATCCCTTATGATGTCATGACATTCTAGAATACCATTTTATGACATCATGACCACCTCCAATCCCATTTTATGACAACATGACATTCTATAATATTTTTTTTTTAAATTATGGCATTCTAGAATCCCATTATGACGTTATGACATTCTAGAATAGCATATGACATCATAACATTTTAGAATCCCATTTTATGTCATCATGACATTCTAGAATCCCATTTTATGACATCATGACCTTCTAGGATCCCATTTTATGACATCATGACGATCTAGAATCCCATTTTATGACATCTTAACATTTTAGAATCCCATTTTATGACATCATGATATTCTAGAATCAAATTTTAAAAAATGATGGCATTCTAGAATCCCTTATGACGTCATGACATTCTAGAATACCATTTTATGACATCATGACCACCTCCAATCCCATTTTATGACAACATGACATTCTATAATATTTTTTTTTTAAATTATGGCATTCTAGAATCCCATTATGACGTTATGACATTCTAGAATAGCATATGACATCATAACATTTTAGAATCCCATTTTATGTCATCATGACATTCTAGAATCCCATTTTATGACATCATGACCTTCTAGAATCCCATTTTATGTCATCATGACATTCTAGGATCCCATTTTATCACATAATGACCATCTAGAATCCCATTTTATGTCATCATGACATTCTAGGATTACATTTTATGACATCATGACCATCTAGAATCCAATTTTATGACATCATAACAATTTAGAATCCCATTTATGACATCATGACATTCTAGAATCAATTTTTTTTATTATAGCATTCAAGAATCTCTTATGAGGTCATGACATTCAAGAATACCATATGACATCATAACATTTTAAAATCCCATTTTTTGTCATCATGACATTCTAGAATCCCATTTTATGTCATCATGACATTCTAGGATCGCATTTTATGACATCATGACCATCTAGAATCCCATTTTATGACATCATAACATTTTAGAATCCCATTTTATAACATCATGTCCATCTAGAATCCCATTTTATGACATCATAAGATTTTAGAATCCCATTTTATGACATCATGACATTCTATAAGCAATTTTTTTAATTTTGGCATTCTAGAATCCCATTATGACGTCATGACATTCTAGAATACCATATGACATCATAACATTTTAGAATCCCATTTTATGTCATCATGACATTCTAGAATCCCATTTTATGACATCATGACCATCTAGAATCCCATTTTATGTCATCATGACATTCTAGGATCCCATTTTATGACATCATGACATTCTAGAAACACATTTTTTTAATTATGGCATTCTAGAATTTCATTATGACGTCATGACATTCTAGAATACCATATGACATCATAACATTTTAGAATCCCATTTTATGTCATCATGACCGTCTAGAATCCCATTTTATGACATCATGACATTCTAGAATCCCATTTTATGACATCATAACATTTTAGATTCCCATTTTATGTCACCATGACATTCTAGAATCCCATTTTATGACATCATAACCATCTAGAATACCATTTTATGTCATCATGACATTCTAGGATCCCATTTTATGACATCATAACCTTCTAGAATCCCATTTTATGTCATCATGACATTCTAGGATCCCATTTTATGACATCATGACCATCTAGAATCCCATTTTATGACATCATAACATTTTAGAATCCCATTTTATGACATCATGACCATCTAGAATCCCATTTTATGACATCATAACATTTTAGAATCCCATTTTATAACAGCATGACATTCTAGAATCATATTTTAAAAAATTATGGCATATTAGAATCCGTCACGACATCATGACATTCTAGAATCAAATTTGAAAAAATTATGGCATTCTAGAATCCCTTATGACGTCATGACATTCTAGAATACCATATGACATCATAACATTTTAGATTCCCATTTTATGTCATCATGACATTCTAGAATCCATTTTTATGACATCATGACCATCTAGAATCCCATTTTATGTCCTCATGACATTCTAGGATCCCATTTTATGACATCATGACCATCTAGAATCACATTTTATGACATCATAACATTTTAGAATCCCAATTTATAACATCATGTCCACCTAGAATCCCATTTTATGACATCATAACATTTTAGAATCCCATTTTATGACATCATGACATTCTGTAAGCATTTTTTTTTAATTATGGCATTCTAGAATCCCTTATGACGTCATGACATTCTAGGATCGCAATTTATGACATCATGACATTCTAGAATCAAATTTGAAAAAATGATGGCATTCTAGAATCCCTTATGACGTCATGACATTCTAGGATCGCAATTTATGACATCATGACATTCTAGAATCAAATTTGAAAAAATGATGGTATTCTAGAATCCCTTATGACGTCATGACATTCTAGAATACCATATGACATTATAACATTTTAGAATCCCATTTTATGTCATCATGACATTCTAGAATCCTATTTTATGACATCATGACATTCTAGAATCATTTTTTTTTAAATATAGCATTCAAGAATCCCTTATGAGGTCATGACATTCTAGAATACCATATGACATCATAACATTTTAGAATCCCATTTTATGTCATCATGACATTCTAGAATCCCATTTTATGACTATATGACCATCTAGAATCCCATTTTATGTCATCATGACATTCTAGAATCCCATTTTATGACATCATGACCTTCTAGAATCCCATTTTATGTCATCATGACATTCTAGGATCCCATTTTATGACATAATGACCATCTAGAATCCCATTTTATGTCATCATGACATTCTAGGATTACATTTTATGACATCATGACATTCTAGAAACACATTTTTTTAATTATGGCATTCTAGAATTTCATTATGACGTCATGACATTCTAGAATACCATATGACATCATAACATTTTAGAATCCCATTTTATGTCATCATGACCGTCTAGAATCCCATTTTATGACATCATGACATTCTAGAATCCCATTTTATGACATCATAACATTTTAGATTCCCATTTTATGTCACCATGACATTCTAGAATCCCATTTTATGACATCATAACCATCTAGAATCCCATTTTATGTCATCATGACATTCTAGGATCCCATTTTATGACATCATAACCTTCTAGAATCCCATTTTATGTCATCATGACATTCTAGGATCCCATTTTATGACATCATGACCATCTATATTCCCATTTTATGACATCATAACATTTTAGAATCCCATTTTATGACATCATGACCATCTAGAATCCCATTTTATGACATCATAACATTTTAGAATCCCATTTTATGACAGCATGACATTCTAGAATCATATTTGAAAAAATTATGGCATTCTAGAATCCCTTATGACATCATGACATTCTAGAATCAAATTTGAAAAAATTATGGCATTCTAGAATCCCTTATGACGTCATGACATTCTAGAATACCAT